>VZRF01002421.1:110815-144119 GCA_013396875.1 Vireo altiloquus
CTGGGCGCTGCCCACGGCGCTGCTCTGCGCCTACGGCTTCTTCTGCAGCGTGCGGCCGTCGGAGCCCTTCCTCACCCGGTACCTGCTGGGGCCGCACAAGAACCTCTCCGAGACCCAGGTACCGCGGCCCCGGGTACCTTCCTCCCTCCCACCGCTCCCCCCGCGGGGTGTGTGTCTGTCTCTGTGTCTGTGTTTTGTTCGCAGTACGTGAGTGCTGGGGGTCACCGGCCTCTTTTCCCTTCCGCAGGTGTTCAACGAGATTTACCCGGTGTGGACTTACTCCTACCTGGCGCTGCTGTTCCCCGTGTTCCTGGCCACGGACTACCTGCGGTACAAGCCTGTGGTCTTGCTGCAGGGCCTGAGCCTCATCGTCACCTGGTTCATGCTGCTGTACGCCCAGGGGCTGCGAGCCATCCAGTTCCTTGAGTTCTTCTACGGGATGGGGACTGCCACCGACATCGCCTACTATTCCTACATCTACAGTGTCGTCGATATCAACCTGTACCAGAAGGTCACCAGCTACTGCCGAAGTGCCACGCTGGTGGGCTACACAGTGGGCTCGGTGTCTGGGCAGGTCCTTGTGTCAGTCGCGGGATGGTCCCTCTTCAGCTTGAACGTTGTCTCCTTAACCAGCATATCCATTGCCTTTGGCACAGCGTGGTTCCTGCCCATGCCACAAAAAAGCCTTTTCTTTCACCACGTCTCAAGTCAGCGGCTTAGTTGTGAAATGAAGGTCATGGACTGTAAAAATGGAGCAGCTGTCCAAGATCATCCCGATATGCAGAGGGCACCTGGCTGGGAGGATGAGACAGAAGTTCCCTTAAATGGGGAAGATCATCCAGCAGAGAAACAGGTGAGTTGATCTCTGAGTTTACCTGAGTAGAAGATCCCATACTGACGTGGTTGTCACATGTGCATATATGTTCATAGCAGTAGAGATGTGATATCTAGCAGCAAAAAAATATCCCTTTACTAATCCCACTTCCTTATTTATGGCACAGGGAGAATTATTACTGACATCCTTTTGGTGTTTGAGCATGGTATGCTGCTCCTTAGTTTTTCTGAAATTGTTCTCCGTGTCTCACAAGGCTGCAGATCGAATGTTCTGGGCATCAGGTTAAGCAAGGGACGTCTGTGGGACACTAAACACTGAGTGTATGTCCAAACTCTGTGTGTGCTTCTGGATGTGCCCAGTGACTTGCAGAAAAGAATTCTTCTTGCACTCACATTTTGACATTGTTACTCCAAGTGTTGTGTAAGTTGTGCAGTAATGTGCTGTGTAGTGTTTGGGGTTTATTGTGGAAGAAAACTGGTCTAGGAAGGAAGCTGCAGTAGTTTTTGAGAGCACTTGGAAGCAGACATTGATTTGTTATAGAGGGGGGATGTGGACAAATTGCAGGAAGCACATGTCCATATCAGCTTAATGCAGCCCCTGAGAACGCTAAGGTAGCCCTGACTTGTGGCTTTTGTGGGCTGCATTTGTGCAAAGCCGTTTGTGTGGAAACAAGTGGGGGGACCCTTGCTTGGTGGAGGGACGTTCTGGGGCCCACATGAGTGAGCAGCCTCCAGTTTTGAGGCCCAGAGGGAATGTGTAGTTGCCTGCTGGACAGGTCCCTGCTGGCCATGCTGCTCCAGGGAATGCAAAGGGGTGGAGATTCTTGGCAGGGGGATTCTCGGCCCTGGGGAGAGGCCAGCCTTGCTCCTCAGACAGTAGGAGACTGTGCTGGTTCTCCGAACAAGCCAGAAAGTAAGCATGGCTGCTAGCTTAGTCAGCAGTGGGTATTTCTGAGTAAGTAAGCCACATTTAGCTGGTTTGGGGGACACAGCATCCAGGGCTGCTTTTTGCTTCTCCAGCTACAGCTAGGAATTAAAGGTATTAACATTCCAGGGACTTAATCCTGCCCCATCCAGCATGATCTTGTGTGAGCAAGGATATTTTTACCCCAGTTATGCTTGCTTGCTGAAGGGTATTTGTTAAGGTAAATTCTGTGCCAATAATGACTAACGTATAACTTATCCATCCCTTTTGTTTATCTTACTCCCCTCCTGTGAGAGTACATGTAGTACCAAAGTAGTGGAGAAAAGTTTAGAAAAGGAGCAAGAACACCTACCTAACTCCCCAGAGGTCACTTACACCAGGTGCTGAAGGCTGAAAAGCACTGGAGTGTGATTGATGATTGTCCTTCTTACTGAGGTCACAGCAACCATATTTCACAAACATGGATGCCTGTAGGAATAATTGTATAAAGAGGCACTGCCAGGCCATGGCAGGGCAAGTGGGCCTTTCTGGCTTATCAGACACGTGCTTGATATGGAACAGCCAGGTCAGTTTTTGCTCTGTGTGTGACAGTTGCCTTCCCTTGTTTTCCTGCACCTAAACTTGAGCTTCGTGTGAAATCTTCTGTGTGGGAGTTGTGTGCTAAAGTCACACTGCCACAAGCTCACCTCTTCCCAAGTTCTTCTGTTGTGTTTTGGAGGAATGGTATCCATATGCAGAGCAAGAGTTATGCCATTGGCAAAGCACCAATGGGACTGTGTGGTGTGTAATAAAGATGCTTAGAAATCAGTGACACTTGAAGGGGTGGAAGAAAGGGAGTTCAGGACAGGTTTCAGGCTGTGGTCTTTTGGGGTTTTAGTAGAAACATTTTTAAATTAGTTTTATTGCCCATGGAAAACAGTCTTTCCCAGGCACACACTGCACGATTCCCCTAGGGAAAGGGCATAATGCCAAGAGCCCAAAGTTACTGCTGCTGTCTGGAAACCACTCTGAAACTGGACATGTGACAGCACAATGTGCAATAGCTCGGTCCTGTGACAGTGCTGTGTGTTTCCCTGCAGGAAATCCAAATTCACAGGGGCCTGAGGTGTTGGGTGGGACTTGGGCCTCTGCCCAGTCTTTCATGAAGTAACTGCTTCTTCTACTCAGACTAGAAGGGTCTTGCCTCTACATAGATTCTGTACATGTGTGCATGCAAATGTAACCAGGACCTTTGGTCTATAAGGACCTTTGGTCTATAACGACATGCTCTTTTCCTCTGCTGCTGTTGACATAAAGTGGTAAAGAGCAGGACTATAACAGTCTGTATGTAAAAAGCAATTTTAATTGTTATCATCCCCTGTTGCTAGAATTGATCTATTTTCGATTATTTTTAAGGGCCTGCCCCCTTTCATGCTCTTTCTAGAAAGATTTGGAGTGGAAAGCTTCATTTTTTATCTCATGCCATTTGTCAGGGCACTTGTGTGTGCAGGGGCTACCATTTGCAACAGCAGCATCTGGTGGAAGTAGCTTCTATTTTGCTTTGGATCCCCAGCTGACATCTCTCACATTCTTGAAGCCTTGGTGAGCTTTAACAGGGGTAGAGTGTGTGGTAATGAGATTGCTTCTTTGAGTATTTATAAACCCCAAATGCTTGTACTAAAGAAAATCAACTTACTAGGGGAGAGATAGAGTCATCTGGTGCCTTTCATGTTCTCTGTGCTACAAAATTTGGTTGAATTTGAATCAGGACTTAAAAGTGTCAGGGATGTTTTTTGCCTTTATGATGTAAATGGCTGATCCTGTCTTGTCAAAGTGGATATTGTGTCCTGTTCTCTGGTGTTTCTTCTCTGGTACCCTTCAGTTGCTCACATAACATGTGTCAGTCCCTGCTCTCTTCTGGGGAGAGCCAGACATGGAGTAGTGCTTGGGACTGAACCCTTCCTCTGCATGTAAGGATACAGCCCTGGTTGGCACACAGACTATGGGATGGGGAAGCTTTTTTGTGACTCTGTGGGGTCTCTTGTGTGCAAGAGTGGTATTGTCACTCACCAGTGATCAGACCACCTGAAAGGAACAATTTGGTGGAGCAGTGTGAAGTATTCTTAAACAAAGACTTAACATTTCTCTCCCCTTCTTTCTCCGATCTGTGCAGAAGCAGAAAGTAGACATCGTAAAGGTGCTCAAAGATCTCTGGCGGGACTTCCTTCAGTGCTACTCCTCCAGGACCATGCTCTGCTGGTCCGTGTGGTGGGCACTGTCCACCTGTGGCTACTTTCAGGTCATCAACTACGCTCAGGGCCTGTGGGAGATGGTGCTGCCTTCTGACAGCGCAGACATCTACAATGGTGCTGTGGAGGCAGCCTCGACGCTCCTAGGTAAGCTTCTGGCATAGCTGTGAGAAATGCCTTGTTTCCCTCAAGGTCATTAGAGCATGGTTTGGAAGTGCCTTGCATTCCCCCAAGCACACAGGAGAGCTAAACCCTGGCATTTGGGGTGAGTCTTCCTTGGCCATGCACAGGTAGGTGCTCGGTGTGAGTTGGTTGCTGAAGCAGCCCTGATTCTCGTAATCCTGTACGTAGGTGTTTGGAGGAGCCTCCCAAGCCAATCTTCATTCTGAAATACTTGGCAGAAGGCTCCAGGCATGTGGCTGACTGTGTGTTCTGAGCTGTCACTATGACAGTGGGGTTATGCTTGTTTTAGCTGCTCACTCAGACATGGGGTCCTGTGCGTTTGGTTTTCCTCTGGGAGCGCACAAAGGTTTCCTGTACACACACAGCATGCAGTGAGCCATGGTTAGTCACTTCAGCACTGTTAGGAGCAGAAGCCATTAAGATGAAAGAAGTTGGTTGACTTGAAAGGGACAGGTAGGTCAGTCAACACAAGCATTTGTTTATGAAGTTGTTCAATACTGTTTCATTACCAGAACGAGGACAATACCCTTTTAAAATAGCTAACATACCCTTACAGAGGTTTTCTAGATGTTGCTGCAGTGTGTCACTTTTCTTTGATGGAGTCATTGTTCCATCATCTGCTGTGGACATCACCTTCTAGGGGGCAAAAGAAACAAAAGTACACAAATAAATTATTAGTGCTTTCTTGTGCTCAGCCCCTTCTTGAAGTTCAGTAGGAAGCTGTGGCTGGTTTATAGTTATAAAATCCAGTGTAAAACCCATTGTTAGCTGGGTTTGAAACTGTTGGCAACTTGATGACTTTGTCTATTCAGTGCCTGGTGTACTAAACCTGCACTTAAACAGCTTGCTCTCATGCGCTGTTTCTCCAGTCTAGCATGAGCCTGTGGCTCTTACTTCTTGTTTGAATTGTCTTCTTCTCCCATCCTGCTTTTGTCCCAGCAAGGAGAAGAATCAGTATCAAGGGAGAGAAGACCCATAATGTGGTCTAATATCAGCAAAATTAAAAAAAAAAAAATATATATATATGTATAAGAAATACATATATAAGGAGGGGTATTCTTCAAACCTTATCAGGAACATTTTTGGTAACAAGGTCCTTTTTTAAAAGGCCTGTGAACAATGGACCTAAACTCTTGTAAAACTGAAGTTTTTTTAGTTTCCCATTTTGTTATTTTTCCTCAAGTATAATTTTTCTAAATAGTCTAATAATTTTGGGTGATGTTTTATAAAAGCAAATAAGCCTGAACTGCTCAGAAGGCAGAACCAAAAGTCCTTCCACTTAATACATTGCTTGAAAGCAGAAAAGTTTAATGAATTAATACTCACAACTGAAAGCTTGAAGTGTGTGACAGGACTAGAAGTGCTAACGCCTGTTAAGAATGAGCATGCAGTGACCTGACTTCCTAGGCACTCGTGTAAATGCTCTAAATCCTGATTTCCAGTTTGAATTTATTAATGAGTAGTTTATTTATCTCTGATGTCATGCCAAGGTTGTATTTTAGCACAAAATCTTTGTTCTGGGCCAAAGAAACCAGGTTTTTCTAGCTATTCTTTGTTCCCTTACATTGAAGCTCTTTTTTCCCTTCCTTATTAGCCCCTCTTTGCACCAAACCTGGTTTGAGTTGCATTCTTTTTGAAGGTGGATAACCAGAATTGCACTCGGCTTTATTCAGTGAGGCCTCAGTCTACAGAAGAACATACTGTTCACTCTTCTCCCTGTACTAGAAATACCTCTCCTGCTGCATCCCAGATCTAATTTGCCGTTTTCATTGCTCTTAGTTATTCTGTGCTCAGTTAGGAGCAATGTTTGGCAACCTTTACATAAGGTGCTGTTGCCATCCCTGCCCTGCAGAAGGGTTTAAGTTGGCATGGTGACTCATGTAGCTGTCAGCTCCCTGTCCTGGGAAAGAGAAGTAATATTCCTTCTAGGGAGATCAGCTAACTGTTAGGTTGCATCTCTGCACCGTCTTTGGCGTGTGGCAATCCTTTATCAGGTTGAGTTGTGAAACCACTGGATCAGCTGAATGTGTCTCGTTGAAGGACAGAGACTGAATATCTTAATTAGGTGTCAGGTTGATACAACCTGGGCACAGAGGGAGAGTACAACTTCATGAATTGCCATGAGATCCTCATGTCTGTTCCCAAATTTCAGAATTGCTGAGACAGTAGGATGAATGCTCTAGCTTCTTTTTGCATCTCAGAGTTTTGCTACCGGGGACGCCAGACTTTCAAAGAACAAGATGTTAGTCAGGTCATGTCACAACATGAGAAGAAGACTTTAGTGGGGGAAAATAAATCCTTCTGCTTGGCATAGCTCCCTTCTTCATCAGTCTGCAAGATTGATGTGAGGTCTGACAGGATTGAAGGCTTGTGCAAACTGATGGTACATAAGGAGTCTTGGTGTGCTTGAAGGTTTTCTAAGACAGCAGGCCAGCTAAAGCCTACAAAGAGCTTAGATACTGCACTGTAGCACTTCTGTGCAGTGGTCTACTGCTGAACACAATCCTGTTTTTCAGAGATGTCCTGTAAACCTCCCTTTGTCAGTATGCCGTTTGTCTGGTTTGCTGTGTACAGCCATTATGCTGTTGGTTGCTATTTGGCTTGTTTGCAGAACAAGGCCTACTTGAAACGGGAATTTTCTATTAATGTAATATGTATTTAGGCTTCTCAATAGTTGCAGCTGTGATAGTTCATGAAACACACCTTGTCTGCTCATTGAATTGCATGAAATACCACATGCTTTCCCATCCTATGATATGTCTTTTCTCCCCGTCCCCCCTTCATAAAATCCAGCCAGTTACAAACCTGTCCAGGTTGTAAAGGATTGTTCTTGCACAATCAATAGTGCATGATTATACCCTGTGATTAGGCTGCATCCCAGGATTTGGACTCCTCTTCTTACTTACTCTTACAGCCCGATGTGGAGATGACAGTAAATGTAGGTTTTTCTGCCTCCTAGGAGAGAACTTTAACATTAGCTGTGCATTAAAGGGAGTAGTGTCTTTCTCTCTCCTACCCTCTGCTAAAGCACCACTAAATAATTAGGTGAGTGCTTTTGAGAACCAAGGTTTGCATTTCTCAACAGAAATTGCCCAATTATTGACAGCACTGCCACAGTCAAGTGTAGAGGACTGACTGAGAGTGGTCTGAGGGCTGAGGCTGTCATGCTTCTGGAGCCAGGGAAGAGACTTTGGAGGCAGTCAGCATTGACCTATGTATTTTTTTTTCCTGTTTCTGTAAAAGGAAATGTGAGTTTGCAGCAGGATTCCAGGTGAGGGAGGGGTCAGGTAGGAGAGCTGCTAAGGTCTTCCCATTTGTGTCCTCCACTTCATTAATATTTGGCTGTTAGGGGCTGTAGAGCTCCCAATACACCATCTCCAAATTGCTTTAACTGTAATTACTAAGAGTTATGCTTTTCTTCCCCTCACAGGAGCTGTTGCAGTCGTTGTTGTGGGTCACATAAAGACATCCTGGGCAATGTGGGGTGAAGTGGCACTTGCCCTGTTCTCCTTTCTTATTGCTGCTGCTGTGTATGTCATGGACACTGTTCGTAACATCTGGGTGTGCTATGCATCCTATGTTGTCTTCAGAATTATCTACATGATGCTAATCACAATAGCAACGTGAGTATCTCTGTAATGTAAACTGCTCTGAAGGTTACAGCTGGTGGGAAAGCAGTGCATTTTCTGTGTAACAAGAGTCTGTTGCAAGGGTTTATGTTGTGATTCGGGTTGGAAACTGAGATATGGACATATATTTGGCTGGTAGTGTGCCCAAGCTTAAAAGTCTTGTGACATCAAAGTGATTACTTCTGGATATTAGATAGTGCTGATGGCTGGAGTGAAGTGTTAACAGATGAGGAAAGGACTATGTTTTGCTGGGGTTGAAGCATCAACTTTCCCATATCTGTAGGAAAACTACTTCAATGTTATTTGTCACTTTGGGGAGGAAAGCATAGCTGGTTTTGAACCATAGAAACACTCCAAAGACAGTTCAAGTACAATAAGAGGGGTGATGCTGAAACTGGCAACTGCAACAGGAGTTCTGGTTAGAAGTATGCAAGAGGTTATGGGCAGCACAGCAACAGACTGAAGTTTGAGATTGCCAGCAGCTCTCTGGGGTCAAAGTGCATTGCATCTTCTCCACGTGACAAGACGCTTTACATTGGACAGCAGGGCTGCTTCAGTAACACTGAAACCCACAGGGCTCCCTAAGTGGGGGGTTGGGTTGTTTGTTTGTTTGTTTTTAAAAAAAGGAGTTCCATGTGTCTCTGGGTCTCTTCTAGCTTCTAAATTAGTCCATCATGATCCTGTTTAGAAAAGGACACTATCTGTGCAAGGTAATTTAACTGTGGAAAATACCAAACCAGTCAATGTAACTCCTCAGGTTGCATAGCCCTTCTGTCTAGAAATGTTCCTGCCATTCATGCGCTCCCCTGCTTTTCCCTTATGTTTCTGGTTGTCCCTTTCTTTCCAGGTTCCAGATTGCTACAAATCTCAGTGTGGAGCGGTATGCCCTGGTGTTTGGGGTCAATACTTTCATTGCCTTAGCACTTCAGACTCTGCTCACGTTGATTGTCGTGGATGCCAGTGGGCTTGGCTTGGACATCTTCACCCAGGTATGATAGATGCTCTTATCTTTATTGATGAGAGGTAGGGGAGGGAGGAAGATAAACCAAGCTGTAAAGCTTCTCAGCTACCTGTTTCTGGGTCAAGGATTTGACAGGGAAATAACCACTGATTCCTGATATTTTAGAAGAGGGAGGGAACTAATTTATTTTATTAACATAATTAATAAAATCAGTAAATCTGGTAACTGCTTGGTTTAACCACTTCTTTTTCTTTTCTTTTCCTCTTCTCTGCAGTTCATGATTTACGCCTCTTACTTTGCGGCCATCTCACTGGTGTTCTTGGTCAGTGGCATCTGCAGTATTGTGAGAGCTTACAGAAGACGAGAGCAGATGCAAAGCAGATCTCCAGAAAGCCAGTAGAGCACCAAGCAAAGACTCTTGGTGACTACATATGAAGAAATAGGTCTGTTTTCAATCTCTGCCTTTTCTTCCCAAGGCAGTCACCTTAATGGTATATGATCCATGTTTATACTATATTAGTAGCACATTTTAGAAGGTAAATGTATTAGCTCTTACATAAGTAAGAACAAATATCTTCTTTCTAAAATGCCTTTTGTTCTTCTGTTGCATGTATGGGATGTGCAGCAAAGAACAGTAAAGTTTCTCGAAGAATGAGAACCTTGGGAGGTTTTAACACTATCCATCTCCAGGCAGTTTTGTGATTGTCTGGTGAACTGCTGCTCTCTGTCATGAGGTGCTGCTACAGGGCAGAAATGAGGGCACACTAACAGACCTCTCTGTGGAGAGCCCCAGGCCTGGGACAGGAGGTGGCCTGAGGGCTGTGCTCTGCAGTGTAGCTCTCGCTGAGGCTGCCCTGTGATGCTGGATGCTCTGTTTTGAGGACTGGTACACTGATATTTCTGCATACGCACATGCTTCCTTGAGGAGCTTGTACTGCTACTCCTGTTCCTGTCATCCCTCCTGCCAGAGGTTTACCTTAGCTGATCATGGTGCTTCTCCAAAAACATAACTCTGTCCTGGGGCAATCTTGTGACATTGGTGGATGGGCTGTCAGCAGGACTACTTGTGCCATGAAGGCCTGTGCCCAAGGGACTGTAAAGCTGGAGGGGAAACTTGGAGTTGAAATAGGCAAAGTGCCAGTCTAAGGGACCCTTGGATTTGTCCCTTTGCCTTTGTCCCTTAGGGCTGCAGGTTCCTGTGATTACAGGAGTCATTGTCTCACAGCCCAGGGGCTGGACTGTTTTAGGCGGTGGTGGATGTTAGTATAGCACTGAGAAGGAAGGTAACTCGCAGGATTTTAATCTATTCTTTGTGCCCTTAGAGAATTGTGACTGTGGTGATTAAATTGACACCTTCAATTATGGTAGTTAGCAGAATGACTGCCTGAGGTTTTGGAAAATGGTGATTTATGATCTGTCATCTTTCCACTGTTATTTTAAAATGCCTTTATGCTTCTGGTGGGTCTCTGTCCACTAATTCTACCTCTTATTTCCGCATGAGCAGAGCAATGAATGTTTAGAGTGGGCAATTCTTTTGTTTTGTCCAGTTTAAGCAATTTGGGACTTGCCTCTTATCTGTTTTTTTTAATAATCTATTTTTTCCAAATTGCTTCAACACTAAGGAGGAGTTGCACAGAGTTGTCTTGCACTTAGCCACCTGCATACTCAGGCACCATGACCAGCACAACAAAAAATGCCTATGGAGTGTCCCTGTTGCTGTGCAGGTTGTGATGAGTTTAAGTGTACAGGAGAGCTGGCAAGGGAGAAGGTGCAATGCAGCCTTTCCCTCCATGCCTTCTCTCTTCGTGTACCTTAGAGCTCCTTTCTTCTTTCAGCTGAAGAAGCAGGTTTGGTTCATCACCTTCTTTTAGTGCCATGGAGACTTAACAGCAGTGGGGTTGGGAAGGTGTTTTCCTCCTGGCTGGGACATTTCTCATCACTTTCTGTGAGCCTCAGCTTTTACCACACAAAGTGCAGGATTAATGTGTTTGGCATGTGCTGCCTGGGATCCAGGGAGCCCTTCCAAGCTGGCTGCTCAGGGGAGCCCTCTCTCCAAAGCTTTTCTTTCTGCAGGCTGCCTCCTGAAACAGCCCCCTAAAGAGGGGCTCAGCTGCACTGGCATTTACACATGTAAACTTATCTGCCTTATCCTGAAATGGAAACTTGAAGCCACCCATGTATATATTCCTTTCTCTACTGTTTTTTGTTTTTAAAAAAATAAAATCTGGAGCCATGAAATGCTACCTGATGAGCTGTCCTAAGACAGGGATAGTCTGTCCTTTGAGTTCCTTGGTCTGATGGCAGTTGGAGCAAGGCTGGGGGAGTGAGTGTACAGCACTCCTGTCAAGTGACCAAAAGGAGCAGCTCAATTTTAATTGTACTTTTCATACAGAGATCAAGTCTTTAATGGGGAACAGCCCAGTTATTTTAAAAGCAAGTCACAAATTAACTAATGACTTACAGGAGTATCAATGATTTTTGTACCAAAGCACTGAAACTGTGGCAACTGCAATAGAGAGGCTCCGTATGTTGTTTATGTGTTCAGGCCTACAATGTATAGATGCCACACCTGGATGTTGTTAGGTTCTGAGCTGTGCTGTTGCTGTGGTGATGAGGTGACTATAGAGCCTGACTGGAGCTGTACGCAGAGTTAATAATTATGCCTATGAAATTCTGTAACCGTGTGGACATTGTTGGTTTCTAATTAAACAGCTATTTTTGTTTAATAAAAATACTACGAGATATCCTGTGTGGACAGTGTTTTTTTTCTATTTTGATACCCTGCTAATCCGCAGCACTGCTGCTGCAGGTTGTTCTGAGCATCTTTGTAACAAAGAGAAAAGCAATATAGAACAAAACATGCAGAAAAAAGCAAGGCTTCAAGAAGCTGATAGTTGCTGGCTGGCTTGTGTAGGTTTGCATAACTCTGTGCAAGTGTCTTGTACTGAGGATTCTTAACTGCTGAGCAGTCCAGAAGCACCACTCTAATTCCAGTGCAGACTGATCTGTTGAGGGAGATCATCCCTCAGTGATGCAGGGTAGCCCTGGTCAGGATGCTCCAGTCTAACTGGGAGTGACAGTAAGGGAAAGCGTGTGTAGGTTTGCCATGCAGGAGGACCTTTCTACTTATGTTGACCTAATTACAGAATTGAGGCCTTAAAGGAGAAATGCTGTAAGCTCCCCATCCTGGCTCACTCACACTTGCCTGCCTTGGAAGGCTCTCTCTCCCTGTGCTGTGTTTCTAGAAGACATGGCTTGTACCTCATAGTACAGGCTGGGCTGGAGGGCACAGTGGTTTGTGTGGGTAGTAACCCAACAAGCCCTCTGCACAACACCAAAAACAAGAGAAAAGGGGTGTTCTGGAGAGGAAAGGGAAAGGGGAGGTTTTCTTACACGTTTCCTTCAGAGCTTTATTGCTGGGTTTTATTGCTGAAGGTTAGGACTGTTGGCATGTCAGGTCTGTTCTGAATTTCACTCATTTGCCTTCCCTGGGGGAATACAGGAGTCAGCTGAGAAGGGATGAGTTTCTTGACAGTGTAGGGGATTAAAATCTCTGTTCGCATATGTCAGGAAGATAACTAGTAGGTCATACCGGTGTAGCATTATCCTTAAGATGGATTCAAGTGTTTCTCATCTGGTGCTGGTGAAAGGCTGCCCTCGCCTGCAAGTGAAGCAAGTCCACGTGAACTGTGGCAATCCTTGCTCCTCCCATCGCATCCTGCCACATCGTGTGCAGCTGAGAGAGCTGCAAGGGGCACACAGCTGCTGTGCTGGAGATAGAGCACGCAGTGTGGTTTGGCGGAGATGAGATAAACACTACACGCGGCTGTCTGCCTGCGATGCTGTGGCTGTTTCTTTGTTCCAGTTGATGCTGAGGGCTGCTGGAGGTGAGTGTTACCACTGAATCTCTGTTCTGCACTGGGCTTGCTATGATGCTGGTAGGATGAGGTGTAGTTCCTGGGATCCCTGCTACAGTGAGAGACTGGGTGCTGGGCTTGTTCTGTCCAAAAAGCGAGAAATAGTAAGAGCTGCCAGAGGCTGCTGTTTCAGGAGCAGCACCCACTGCTGTCCGTCCCCCTGGGCTAGCAGGGCTGTGAGAGCCTGCCAGGGCAAGGCAGGGTTACACTTGAACCCTGCTGAGGCTGTGTGCCTGTGTGACACAGCCGGCTGCTCTGGCGGTGCTCTCGGGAAAGGGAAGGGCTCTGTGTGGAAGCGGCCGCGTTTTCTTCTCTATCGATGTGATCATAGCCAAGTACTGAGAAGGAAAGAGGGACTTTGGCTATGGAAGGGGCAGGAGACTGCATGCTCTGAACCCTGTTCCCTGCGGCTTTTGACAGTGTCAGCTGTTTCCTACACTACATAAGAAAGGTGTTAAGGTACTTGTTTGACGTTGCTCTGGAGGTGTCACAGCCTTTCTCTGTGAAACACACTCACTCTGCGTGAATCTGTTCCCTGAACACAGTGTCTGATGCATTTGTGACATGGAAAAGAGCAGCCAACATGTCGGGGTCTGTTCTTGGAGCCCTGCACTGCTTTACTGTTGTTTTGTTGCATTTTTCATAACCATGCTCAGCAGCTTCCTCACAGATGAGAACATCTGAAAACCTACATTTAATGACATGTAGGTTAATGAATGCATGCATGAAGTTCAATTTACCTTAAATCATTAAGTTATTATTATCAAACATCACAGCTTGACGTTCCAACAATGGGCTCTAATCCTTGTCTCAATCATGCTGATTTATAATTATTCACATAAAGTGAGTGAAAGGGATAGCACTGGCTTTTAAGATGAAGGATAGTCTTATAACAAAAGCAGAGCAGAAAGCCTTTGTATTGAGCCCAGTTCTCTGTATTTCAGTCTGCTATGAACTTGTCAAAATACCTATTTATGAATTGTGGAAAATCAGAAATTCGGCATATTGCCTTCAAGGGTGGAACAACTGCATGTCCTGGGTGAGATCACTGGTTGAAGTTTTTCCAGGCATAGCAGGAACCACTGTCAAGCAGGTACCTGAGTGTTATCTCTGGTAAGTATAAGGGAGCCCTTCCAGCCCACTGGAAGCAATGTCAAAACCTGGTTTTCTTTTTCACTGCATGGTGTAGGATGAGCAGAAACCCTGAGGTCATGGAGTGCAGCCTCCTCTTATGGCATGTGTCCTATGATGACAGATGTCTTCAGAGAACTCCTGAACCCCACCTTGAAGGGGTTTAGCTTTTCTGTCCCGCGTGACTGAGCGAAAGGGTGACCCTACTTGAGTTACTCCGAGAGTTATCAAAGCCCTGGCTTCATGGCTGTTTTCTGCCTGTATTTTTTTTCATTAGCATTAACCCTTCAGTACAGGGGAAGTGCTGCCCTCTGAGGTGTGTGTGGCCCTGTAGACTGTCATCCTTTGCTTTGCCAGCCAGTGTATTCCAAACTTGGGACCACAGCTGTGTGAGGGATAGTGTGATGGGCTCCAGTGCTGCCAGTGAGGAGAACTCCCTCTGTCCCTCTCTCCCTCCTTCCCCCCAGGGGGGCCCATGCTACCTGCATCCAAGTTAGGAGGGCCAAGGAGGGTGATCCCCCAAAATGCAGTGCTGGGGAAACATCTTGTGATGCTGAGTGAACTTTGGTCACCCTGAATGGCTGCTGACAGCCACTTGCCCTTGTATGTGTGGAGTATGTGGAGTATATGCCCTTGTATATGTGGAGTATGTGCTCCATGGGGAGTCTGGTGGTCACACAGCTTTTTGGGGACCTGCTGGCCTCAGGGGCACAGCATCCACTACCTGTAGGGTGTTTGGTCCTCCCTAGGGGAGGCTGGGACCTGCCACTTCACTCCAGCTCTACTGAAGAGTCTGATCCTTCTTCCTCTGCCAGCCCCTCTGGCCCCACAGATAAATCAGGGTGTGGTTTTTTGGCCTTTTTTTTTTCCAAATGAGAATTAATTCAGGGTGTTTTCCTGTTTTCTTTCTTTCTTTTCTTTCTTTTTTTTTCCCCATCTCCAAGTTCAAAGAGCAGTGTGTGGTTAACCCAGAGAGGTGTGTCTCTGGAGATTCAGTGCTGTCTTCATTTGTGGTAAAACGCTGGAACAGGTTGCCCAGAGAAGTTGTGGATGTCCCATCCCTGGAGGTGTTCAAGGCCAGGTTGGATGAGGCTCTGAGTAACCTGGTGTAATGCAAGGTGTCCCTGCCCATGGCAAAGGGGTTGGAACTTCAAGATTAGGTTCCAACCCAAACAATTCTATGAATCTGTGATTAACCAAAGCCCAGATCCTGACATTGCTCTTGGGCTGATCCGATTGCTCACTGCCAGCCGGAGCACGATGAATAATACAACATGCAAACTGAGGCTGTTCCCTGAGGAGTGCATAATTTAACAGCATCAAAGAAGGGCTTTCGACTGGGCAGGGAGAGCCGTCTGCCGCACTCCTGCCCCTCTCCTGGAGGGGTGCGTATGCCCCCACTCCCCTCAGCGTTCTGCTTCCCGACAATTTCCAGGCGGAATTGTAAAGGGGCAGGGAGGGGGGGCCTGGCGCGGATGCTCGTCTCCATGGCAACGGGGCGGTGCGGCCTGGCCTGCCCGCGCCCGCGGGCGACACCGGCGCTGCGGGAGGCAGCGTTCGTCCCTCGGGAGGCGGCGTTCGTCCCTCAGGAGGCGGCGTTCTTCCCTCGGGAGGTGGCGTTCGTCCCTTAGGAGGCGGCGTTTGTCCCTCGGGAGCCGCCGTGCCGCTGACCGGCGGTGCAGGTCGGTGCGCGGAGCGGCCCCGCCGCTGCCACGGCAACCGCAACGCCCGGCGGCGGCAGCTCCTCGTTCTCGGCCGGGAGCGGCGGGGTCCGGCGTGTCTCAGGAGAGCAGGGAATGCTGGTGAGGACGTTCCCCACCGCACCCGCGTGGGGTTCTGGTTCGTGGGTCTGTGCATGTGTGTATGTATGTTTTAGTGCAGAGGGACAAAGCGACAGAAATCCATCGCTCTGTCCCGCCTTTTGTTGTGACTGTGGCTGAGTGTAAGCACGTAAAGGTGTTACTACGCTGTGCAGAACAAGTGCTCACAGCGCACATCCCCCACGGACACACCCTCAGTAGAACAGAAACAGGTGAAGATGAGGATTTGAGATTTTCTGAATACTTTTGGTCTCTCTTAGTACTGAATCATTTTGCATCATAATACCCTAAGTAGAATAGGAGTTTATTGAGGATTTTTTGGTGCTCCCGACATAAGAGGGACATGGAACTGTTGGAGCAAGTCCAGGGGAGGCCATGAGGTTGGTATGAGGACTGGAGCCCCTCCCCTATGGAGACAGGCTGGGGAGGTTGGGGATTTCAGCCTGGAGAAGAGGAGGTTTAGTGGAAACCTCATTACAACCTTCCAGTATCTGAAGGGGCCTGCAGGGAAGCCGGAGAGGGACTCCTTGTCAGGAGCTGCAGTGACAGGACAAGGGGAAATGGGCACAGACTGAAAGGAAGATATAAGGAAGAAATTCTTTACTGTGAGGGTGGTGAGACACTGGAACAGGTTGCCTAGGGAGATGGTGGGTGCCTCATTCCTGGAAAGTGTTCAAGGCCAGGCTGGATGGGGCTTTGAGCAACCTGGTCTAGTGGGGAGGTGTTCCTGCCCATGGCAGGAGGACTTGGGACTAGATGACCTTAACATCCATTCCAACCCCTTCCATTCCAATTCCATGATTCTATGAAACAAGGACATTGAATTGGAAATTCTCTCTTCAGCCATGGCTACTTTATCTTACAACAGGAGAAGTTGATTTTTATGCTGCTCTCCATTACTACACTTAAATGAATTGAACAGAGTGTTCAGTGTGTTTGAATTGAGTGCCACAGACTGATGTGAACATGTTTTGTTAAAGGCACAACTCATCTGTGCAGCTTTTGTATCCACTTACCATAATAAGGAAATCACAGAGAAATAGTTCTTTGGTGCAGAATATGCACTAGAGCAAGGTAAACTCCATTAAGATCCCAGGTATGTAATCACCCAAACCAAGGATATTTGTGAAGCAAGGGGCATTTCCCAGCAAAAATCATTACTTGTCATATGAGGTGGTGCAGGAGAAACATGATGGAAATAGATATGGTGTGGAAAGCCAAGGCAACAGTCTGAATGAGCTCTAAAAATTTAAATTCTGAGAAATCTAGTGTGAATGAGTGATTCCAGTGGCAAGTGGTAGCTAAAAAGCAGTGAAAAAAGTGCTAGATTTTCTTGAATAACATATGGATCAAAGAAAGAGCTTTTAAAAGTTTCTATACAAAAGTTTGCAGCAAAAAACGCTCAGCTTTATTACCACTTTTTCCTCTGAAACAAATCTTGACTAAGTTTAGAGGTTTAAAAGAGCATCAGTCTTGCCTGGCGTGAAATACAGAGTTCTAAGAAACAGAGCTGGTGTTCCTGAGAATAAATAACTGAGAAACCAGAGGTGCTCATCAGAACTTAAAACAAAAGCTTGGAAGAATTTAAGCAACATCTGCTGGATGAAAGAGTTTTTACAAAATGCACAGGTGGATTTGAAAGTCCAGGTGTAACCCTTCTTGATTCTCTCATTCCGTGATTCTTGTCTGGAAGGGCAGGATGGTCACACAGCAAGAGCTGTCTTGCTGCTCTGGGGCCATCCAAAGTCAGAGCTACCTCTTACACCCCATATTGTCTTGCCATATCATATCATATCTTGGAATGGACCTAAAGATCATCAAATTGTGACCTCCCTGCCATGAGCAGGGACATCTTCCACTAGACCAGGTTGCTCAAAGCACCATCCAACCTGGCCAGCTTCCAGGGACGGGGCAGTCACAGTCTCCGTGGGAAACCTGTTCTTCAGGAACCTGTGTCTCACCACCCTAACAGCAAAGAATTTTGATGTAATATCTAACCTGAATTTCCCCTCTTTCCATTTGTACCCTTTACTCCTTGTCCTGTCACAACAACAATGATTTTTAGTACATTGAAAATGACACAGATTTGTCCTACTAGAGGCATGTAGGAGTGACACCTTCCAGCCTACAGCAGATAGTACAAAAGGAACATGAACTTTTGAATAATCAGTGTTTTCTTCTTCTGTGTTGCTTTTGTAAAAAGTAATAAATTATTGAAGGAATGATGAGGGGATAAAGCTCTAAAAAGAGCAGAATCAGCTCTCTAGGCTTGTGTGTCCACATCTTTAACCTTTTGTGTCTTTGATGCCTTGTACTGACTGAGCTGAGCCGAGGGGCAGCAGGCAGTCAGCCCAGAGCACCAAGCACTGACATCTAAGCAGTCCTGCAGGAGCTGGGGGCACCTCTGTGCTATGCAGATTGTTTAAGATTCAGTCCTTATAGTGGCTCATCTTCAGTTTTGTCATGAGCATGACTATATCCAGCCTGATTAACAGCTTAATGAATGTTTGAAGTTACATTGCATTTAAACAAGATACAAACAAGTTTGTAGCACTTCTAGCTAACATAAAATAGTAGTCTCTTTGTCCAAGCACAAGGCTAACTGTTAAAAGATCATGAGTTCTATATGAAGCTCTGTCAGAGACATCAAATCACCTTGATTTGCTTTAACTCAAACCTTCTCCCAGTAGCCAGAGCTGGAAAGGCCAAAACCATTCATGTTTGTAAGCCATAGGTGATCCTCAGTCCTGAGGTGCTGTGGCACTGTCTAACCTTGTTATATTAATATTGCTCACAGGTTTGAGGTGGGTGCCAAAAGACAGATCAGTATTTGTGTGTCACTAGAATTTGAAAACATTTTATTCTCTCTCCTTTTTGTAGTATTAAACTAACGCATCATCAAAATGAGTGAAAAGGAAGATCAAGGAGAGCCAGCAGATGTTGGTGATTTAACAGAAAATTCAGAATATGAGGATGATTTTGAAAATGACCCTGAAGGCCTAACTGATGAAGAAGAAAAACAAAACCTTGGTGAAAGAGAGGTATTTGTTGCATTAACTGAGAGTTGTGTTATTTAGAAAACAAAATTGAGTATTATTTGGAATCATAGGCACAAATTCAGTGTTGCTTGAAATGTGTAGGTGCATTCACTGAATTTTGACAAGGAAAGTTATTTGGAATTATAGTGAAAAACATTTCAGTGAACTGGTTAGTTTGGTTATAATATCCTGAAAGCAGACAATTCAGTATTCATTAAAAATGGTATGTTTTTTTCAAAAGTACTTCTGGGTTCCTTTAAGTGTTTGTGCAACACTCGTGGTTTTATGCTGTCACTAATTACTGTTTAGTTAAAATTTGTGCAAATGTGAACATGAAGAAAATTAAGAGACTTATTAGTGCCAAAAAAGTTGTTAGTTGTGACATGCACTATTTCACAGCCTGGTTTAGAATGCAGGTAGTTTGTATTGCTCTTCTATCTCGCTCTTTCCTTTCTCTTTCTTTGATAACTGCTCTTTTGTTCAGAGAATAGACTAGTTTATTTTAATTTTTTTAGAATCCTGGAGAAAATGAAGAGGATATTGAAGCACAAATTCCTAAAGCTGCAGACAGCTTTGAGGAAGACAATCAGGAAATGGAAGGAAATCTAGGTCAGCTTTCAGAGGCAGATGTAGAAGTAAAAACGATTTACGCTAGTGAAAAACTTTTGCAGTCCGGGGCAGATACTGAAAAGGAGGACCATGAATCTGATACTGAGAGAGAAAGCTCTATCCAGGAACACAAGGTGGAAAATGAGCAGGAACCGAATGAGATAGAGGATGAAGAAATAAAGCGTTATGTCTTGGGAAAGATTGAAGAAGCCAACAAAGAGCTAGAAAATCAGGCTCCTGTGGATCAAAACAGAGAACGGAAGTTAAAATTTGAGGATGAGTTGGTGGATCTTCAAGCTCCTCCTCCAGAAATGGCTGAAGTTGGTAAGACTGACCTTGCAAGAGGAGATGATGTTTCAAGGGGGCTGTCTCAGCTGCGTATTTCTAATGACACGGGGCAGAAACGCCCGTCATTTTCAGTACGTGCTGGCTTAGACAAGGAAATGGCATATCATAAAATCCTAGTGGAAAAAGATAGAAAGTTTGAACTCTTAAGTTTACGTGATATTGAAAGCCAGGGCATTATGCCCCCAATAAGTGTTTCTTTTACAGATATTGAAACTCAACAAACATCTCCAAAATCTTCACTCTCTGATTCTTTTCACACTGCCTCTCAAATGACAGAAATGCCTCCACCTGACTCTAAGCATCCTCCAGATTCTGCTTTGAATGCTGCAACAGATCTGGGAAAACAGAAGACTGAGTTTGCACATGTACCCATGAAAAGCTCCACTTACAGTCTTACTCCCAAACAAAAAGAATTAAGGAGGCAGATTGAACTGAAGAATGAAAGACTGAGGAGAGAGGTAAATATATAGAGAAATCACAGTGACCATCCTATTCCTCTGCTCCACAAAGACCACATGCTCAGGGTATTTAGTCCATTTTTTGTTGATAAAAGAGGCAGCAATAGTAGTTGTAGTAATAATAATAATAACAAGAACAATAATTCTCTGGGGTTTGTATAGAATTTCTCAAAATTCCTTTCCCAGAGTGGCATAGGATCATGCCTGTCTCAGTGGAGAAATGAAGTATTTATTTAATATATCCTTCATAAATAGGCCTTCTTCTGTTCTGTTTTTCTCACTGCTTTTGCTTCTTGACTCTCTCTCCACCTGGGTTCTGTTACAATCCCACAGTTTATGGAATGTAGCACATGGTGTCACATCTGCACATATTGTATTGCAGTGCAGGAAGTTTACATTAACCACAGTAAGACAGGAGCACATATGGGTACTCAGGAAGTATGAATTAGGGAATTATCATATGGGACCGTGTTCAGTCATAATTTAACATTTACACAGCAGAGTGACTGTGAGAACCCTTTTAATTCTTTCTCAGCTCCTTTCACAGAAAAAAAAAATTAATAGAGAGTCAGCCTCTTACAGCTGTAATGGGGACTTCAGAAACCTTTACCAGAGAGTTTAAAAATGTAGATGTTTTTCTTCTCTTTGCATTATGATGATACAATTACAAAGAGGTAACTTGCTATGTGTGTTGCTCTATAAAAAGAGCATGAAGCATCTGCCATTTTTCTGTGCCATGATGTACTAATTAAGCTGGCTAAGTAGCTTCCAAGGTTGCTTTCTATCTGTGGAAATAGCTCTAGCCTGCTTTATTTGAAAAGGTTGCTGACGCTCAGCTCAGAAATGAGGGGTATGAAATGTGACAAGCAATTGAAGTGTTTTCTTTGTGCACACAAGACTAGATCTCTTGACACCATACTCTGTGTATTTAAAGTAAAAGGTAGTGTGGCAAGGAAGGTTGTTTTTCCTAACAGTGTGTGCTAAATTTCTTCTTTTGTTGGCTGACTTATGGAAAGGTAAGGACGTGTTACCTTTTTTCATCATCCTGGAATGGAATTCTTCCATTCTGTGATGGATTTTATGGGCACGAAACATTTCTTGACATTACTGGAATCCATCTGCTTCATTTTGGTGGGATTTCTTTCATTCCAATAAATTAGAAATGTTATGTTTGGAGGATATCTGAAGGTTGTGTGTAGGTGGGAGGAACATCATCTAATTGCAAGAAGATTAGATTTCTCAAAGTGTTGAAATGAGTAGGGATTATAGCTTTTGTGTCAGAGAGTAAATCCTGGTAAAAATTGTCCTATTCAGCTTTCTGAAGCATTAATTGAAAACTTTTCTCCTCCTTGTAGATACTTATAATTAGCTAAAATGTAAGTGTAAAGTAAAGAAACTTTTCTCAATTTTGTGTATATCAGTTCATTTTGTACACTTGAAACAATCCTGAAGTTATTAATACTCCTTAAGTAAATACATTACAACTTCATGTCCAAAAAACCCTCCTTATTTATAAGGTAGTGCCTACAATCCATAGGTTGTTAAATATCCTTTAGGATTTAGTTGTCCATCAGGCCTGAGGGCTGCATTCATTTTTAAAATGCATCAATTTAAAGTGATTCTAAGCTAATCAGAGCTACTGAGCAGACTTAATTTGAAGAATTTTCACCTGATGCTCGTTAAATGTCTGTGAGCTGTGTCATGGAAATGGAGTCTAATCCACAAAAAGGGTTAGACTGAAAGTGTCTGAATATATCACAAACCACAGAAGTGCTCCAAGCAATTTCTTCTTAAATGTAGTATCAGCTGTGATGCAGTCTTTGAGCATTCCTGTTTCATCTGTGTTTTAGTGTGTCTCTCATACAATTCAAATGGCCTATTTATTGCCTGCAACAGTCTCTGAAGATTAAGATCATTCTCTTAAAAACTAAGTTTATTCACTTTTCTTTCCATTTAAGGAAGAAGAAAGGAAAAGGGAACTAGAAGAAGAGAGGAGAAAAGAGAATGACATAGTTTTTAGAGCGTGGTTACAGAAGAAGAAAGAACAAATACAAGAAGAAAAGCGAATTCGTCGTGCAAAACAGCTGGAAGAGCTGAGCATCAAAGTAAGGTTTCCCTAATGTGGAACTGGGATCTGTAGTGCTCTTGTTAAACAAGAAAACCAAATTCTAAGCCTGTGTTCTTAGCTAAGCGTATGAAAATTTACAGCGATAGGAAATGTTCTTGTTACATTGTTTTCACTGAAGGGCTAGACTTGCACGTTTAGGACTTCACTGCTTTGCAAGGTGGCTTGCGTTGTAGAAGCAGCATACATGAACTATAAAATCACAGGGGATACAGTGATACTCCTATATACCAGGAGAATGACTTGATTGAACCCTGCAGTGAACAAACAGCCAGAAGACTCTTTGGAGTGTGTTTCTTACCATCAGAACTTGATAGCAAGCAGTTAATGCACATGACCTGATCAAAACTTGGAGATTCAGATGCTACTCTAAAGTTCTGCCTTAAAGGGATGGGCTTGAAAAGCTAAATTCAGTACTTTTTTAAACATAGTGCTTTGAATGCTTGCTCATGTATATATTCTATGCCAGATGAGCATATGCTCTAGTGTGTTTATAAAGTTTGTTTCATAGAGGGGACATGCCAGCAAAATACAAAAAAAATTATTATTATGTGATTATTATAAAGATCATTTACTGATAAGCCTTGTGTATATGTGTCCTTTTTATTAACTAGGAGGGGAGCAGGGATCCAGAAGAAGCCTATAGGTTATGGCTTAAAAAAAAGCACCAACAATACGTGAGAGAAAAACGGATAGAATTTTTGAGACGCCAAGCTGAGGAAGTGCCCTATATTCCAAGGGCAGAGGAATGCGACAGAGCTTTTAGAGAGTGAGTAGGGTCATTTCTAAGGAACCGTGTGTGAAACCTTCACAGCCTATCAGGTTGAAACTGTAGCTATCTTATCTTCATCTTTGCTGCTGAAGTACTCATTGTTTTGGAGGGTTTTTTTTTTTTGAATAAATATGTCCTTTTAAACTTACACCCTAGCAAAAATAGGTCATCAATCCTTGATGTTTTTTGTTCACTGCTGTGAGATTACTTGTCAGAACCTGAGCTGAAAAGAGTGAATTGCCTTTGCTAAAAAAAGGATCTTCTCCTCAAACCCTTGTTGCCTGTTTTGGAGCAAGCTTGGGTTGTTTCAGTCCATTAAATGAGCATAAAATTAATCCACTTTAACAAAATGGGGGAGGTAAAGGTGGGTGAAGAAGCAGAAGAATTGGGCTGGGAAAGTAGTGCTTCCTGTGTTTGGCAGGCTTTTAGACTGTTTCAGCCATGACACCCAACTTCATCCAACAAGACTGGGTGGGCTCCAGTTAAGCGGGGGGCAAATCTCCTTGGAATGGTTGATGTAAAACTTGAAACTGCAACTGCCAGTACTTCTGGTCCTCTCTCTCCACAGCTGGCTGAGAAGGAAGAGAGAAGAGAAACGAGCAGAAGAACTCGCTGCTAAAGAGAGAGCGAGGCAGCTTAGATTAGAGGCCAGAAGAGCAAGACGGATGCGGAACATGCAGTATATTTAGTTCAGAGCCAAAATCCTTTTGCTTCACAGACCATTACAGTTGAAAGTTTGATGTAGCCACAGAGATCTTGGTGACAATCTTCTTAATTTTTATGGCTTGAGTTTTTGTTCTTTACATCTACTGACTTTTTGTGGTGTTTTTAAAGCTTTTAAGAAAGTTTAACAATTACCTTCAGTGACAATGATTTTCCTATCTATTTATTTGTAATTTATTTGAAAAGCCTGCTTTAATGCATAACTCAGGGATCTTCTTGGTTTAACCAAATCTAAATGAGTGCAGGATATATATATATGAGGGTGGTAAATACATATTCCCTTCTTTAAAATGCACTTTATACTCAGCTCCATCATGGATTCCTGGATGCAGGCTACTGTGTAAAATGTTGAATTTTTGGTGGATTAATATTGCTGTTTGATGCTGCTAATGATTAAGACTGTGCAAGGTGTTATGTTGTTGGAAAATGATGTTTCTTGTACCACTTCCTATTGATCTGTTGACCAGCTCTAGACCAGAAGATTGTTCTTTTAGGTTCCTGGAAAGTGGTCATTGAAGACTAATGTGTAGGTGAACGTGCAACGGGTTTTGAAAGTTACTTCTGTGAGTTGTATTCAGTAGTTTTCTATTCCATGGAATTAAAAGTTTGTGCAAATTATGACCTTTTCCAATAGTAAGGAAGCTAGGTTCCTTATATAAATGTCAATGTTTATTATAATAAATTTAGCAAGCATCACCTTACCCAGCTAAATTGTGAACTCTTGATAGAGAACACACCAAAGTCACTCATGAAATCATAAAGTTAGTGAAAGAAGAGGAGCATTCTGTCCAACTATACACTCCAACAGATTTCATGGTCCTGGCATTGCTCTTAAATTCTTCCACATTCAGAGTGTTTTCTCGGAGTACTGCAACAGACAGAAATGTAGTAGATGCAAAGCAGATTTGCTGGTAGTATTTTTCTCGGTTATTTTTGGAGCTAATTACAGGCATATTGAGAGCACTGGTGTTGGACTGGAGGCTGCTGTGTTGCAGTTTTTGCCAGCATAGAGAGTGAGCGTGGATACAAAATGAAAATTTCAAATGCTAATAAGACACATAAGTAACAGGTGCCTTCCTCCTTCCAGTACTTTCTCCTGACACCAAGAAGAGCTTCCTGTGTCTAGCAAGCAAATCCAGGGGGAATGTTTGCAAAGGTTCACACACACCATCTCCCTAACTGCAGAAAACTACAAAAGGAAGTGCTTCTCTGTTCATTGCCTCACACCAGCAGAGTGAAGGGTTGTACAATTCAATGTCATATAGTTCCTTTTATGCTACAGAGAAAACAGGGTAAGAAGTATGACTTCACTAAATCCAAAATTGCAACTTGAAAGCAAGCAAAGGAAGTTTATTGTAGCTTTCTTCACATAAACCAAAGCAGAGCCAGCAACAGCAAGAACTGACAGCTTATATATTCTGATCATGGTATGAGATTCAAAGGGAAATTGGGTAAAAATAACCATTTCAGAAACCTTTTCCCTAAACTAGACAGTTTCACATGGTAAATTTGGGGGTCAAACTAAGAAAGTTAAATAGGCTTCTTTGGATTTAGCAGATTGTCTCCTAAAAGTTCTCTTCAAACATATGTCAAGAACTTCAAATCTACATCAAGATTATAAAACCATACAAGTAAAAAAATACTCTTTTTTTAACAGTACTTGTGCAAACTTAGTGCTTATCTTCATCTTCCCATAATAACCAGGAAGATCTTGGGCAAGGACTGAGTCCTAATGCCAGGCCAGGATTCAATGCTATGTACTAAAGGAAGTACATCAGTCTGCCCTTGCTGAGCATCAACTATGCAGCAGCTTCACTCTAGAAGCTGACACAATGGAAAAGCCATCATTGCAGCTCTATGCAAACACAAGAATAATCTCACCCCACAGAGTTTTCTAGAATCCACTCGAAACCAGTTACTGCTTATATATTATAGCTAGAGTTCATTCAAGCTTCATCTCCTTCTTGACAGGAGGGCTGACACTGCATATACTCTTGCTTTCAGAACCTACAGCTATGAAGAATCATTGCACATACTCCTTTTTATAACTAAATTTAAAAGGTTGAACATAGGCTTGGGGACATTTCATCACCTTGGCTAAGATGAAAAAAAAAAAAAAGCATGTAACTGACCATTACTTTCTTTTTAAATTTAGACATAACTGATCAGCACTTTGTTTGCTTTGGTATGGTTATACTTCTGTCTCCCTCTAAGGGAAATTCATTAAGATTTGCTAGTAAGAGTATAAACGTTAAATAGTCATAGTCAAGAGCATTTCTATGCTCTATGAATTGGACCAGCATCACATTTTTTGTCTTGCCTTTGTATAAGAAAAAAGTAGCTTTCCAGATTGAGAAGTAGTAAAAGTATCCCAGAGACTATGGAAATCCTGTCAGTCCCTAACTTCAAGAGGCAGAGAAGCAGAAACTGCATAATTTCCAATGCTAAACCCACCCATTATGGAAAAAAGACAAAGGGAAGCTTGCTTAACATCAACTAGTGTAGTTCTTCAGAAAGAGTGCATGTGCAGCTGCCTTGGCTGGGCTTTTAAAGGGCTATCAGCTCTCCTTGACAGTGATTGCAACAATTGAAGGTTACATCTTCATATCTTGTATATGGGTGAAACCTTCCAATACTTTTCTTTGTGGAAAGGAAAGAAGATGGAGAAGTCTCAGAAAAAGAAACTTCTGTTGATGTTTCTGGACGTGCAGCTGGATCCAGGACACGGAGCATCTAAGGAGGGAAAAATTGAGACTGAAAATACTTTTTTACAGTTTAATGGGCTTTTTCCTTCTCTAAGAGCTAGGAAGGATTTCTGCTCAAAAGACAGTTTTCATTTATTTCCAAATTGAAAGCAAAATATCCATTTACCCAGAACCTTAATATAAAGATTAACACGTATCAAGAGTTCTTACCATTTCAGCCATTTTCTCAGCAGGGGTATTGCAAAACTCCACAGTTGTTGAAGTTTTTTTTGGACTGTTAGTGCCAACATTTCCTAGAAGATGTGAGCTTACAGCTTTGGCTAGCTTACAATTCACAGCTGCTAGCTCTGTTGTAGTGTAAGGCTGGGCACTAGGGTAGTATGTCTGTTGTCTTCCCCACTGAAGAGAAACCATGAGCTCCTCCAGCAGCCTGTGCAGAAAGGAAAGAAGCACTGTTATTGGGGTTTGTATTCTATATTGTATATCAGCACCCAGCACACTTCAGAGGAACTGTCTCCTCCCAAGGCTTATTGCACAAGCTAAATCTTAAACCAAAGAAATGGACAAAGAAAGTGTTTAAGAACAAGGAGACAAAAGGACTATTCTCCCAAGGCAAGGCCTCACTAACACAGGACATAAATACTGGGAACACCTATTTGACATCTGGCAGAATAAACACTGTAAAGTCCATGTAGGTAGAAGAATCTCTTTGGTATTTTGATATTTTGGAAGGAAACGGAAGACTTCAAGTCAAGACAGTAAGTGATTAAACAGAGAAGCCTGAGGATATGAGGGATGTCAGTTCCACATTTTATTACCCCTAAGACCTCAGACCTCTAGGGAATGAAGAAAGAATTCTATTACTTTTGCTCTTTCAGCTCTAAGACTGAAAAGTGACCGTACTATACATCTGCATAATTGGTTTTTGTTGAGTATCACTGGAAGAGGGGAAAGCTATTGATTCTCCTCCAGCCTAAAATAAACTGACAAAAATGAAGTTTGCACAGAAGTAGTCCGGATTAGAAGAATCATACTTGTGTGTGTCAATCATCTCTTGACGGAACTGATCGCGTTCATTCAGCAAGTCCTGGATTGCACTTTGTGCATCCCTGGTTTGGCGCTGAAGAATTGCTCTGGTATTGGTCAGTTCATCAGCCATCACCCTGCAAAAGAAATCTTCAGTCAGTAGTGCAAGTGGACAGTTTGAAAGTCATCTTTTTTCTACTACAGACCACCACATCTGCTCAACCTGAGGATTAAACTGCTGTTCTCTGTCCCCTCCCCCATGCAGAACCTATATCAACCTAATTAAGAATAATTTCTGTTCAACTACAGCCAACGCCAGTGCAAGATTATGTTTTGACTGACTGAGTTTAAACAATCTTAGGTCACTTAATACAAATCTAGTAACAGACATGTCAAAATACCTTGGGTAAGTGTACATAGCTGCCAAAGATCCCGTGAAAGAAAAAGCTAAATACATTTTTCTTTTACTAACAATTCTCACATCTGTAACCACATCTGTTCACTCATCTCTAAAAATGACAACTATGGCTATAGACTGCATTCATTTACCTCTCTGCCTTTCTCAGGGGCAATCAGCAGATATGAGTATGTAAGAGCTACACACAAGATGGCTATTTTCACATTTTGCTATGCCATGAGGCTTGGCACCGACCCCTCCAGCAGGCATTTCAAATGCCTGTGATATTCCAAATGCAAAAATGAGAATGACATTTAAACAACCACCTTTAGAAATATGAGATAAAAGTGAACCAGAATGTTACAATATTGAAGAGTGTTACTTTAAGCACATTGCTGAGACTCACGGCTCTGATCTCAGAACTCCTCATAATGTTAAAAAACCCAAGTTTGCGTAGTAATTCTTGCTCAGCTAGGACTTAAAAGTACCATTACACCCCATATGTTACACAAGTTACCATTCACCCCATATGCTGAAACGTTTTAAGACCAGCAAATTAGAGAGAGAACACTGTATTCTATTGCCATTTCCTTCAAGCAGTAAGGTCTTTTGTGCTACACATTAAGCATCATAATTCAGTCAGGTATAGCCAAGTATAGTAGAAAATTAAAAATACTAGAACACTATTTACAGATCTGGTAAGACAACTAAACTTAGCAAGTTTAAAGAGTCCAATCCATTGTCAAACTAGATTCTGACTTTCAGACCAGCTTTTATGGTTAGAGAAGTAACAGTAGGGTTCTGAGCAGTAAGAGAACCAGTGTTGGATAGAGAGGTCCCCCTACTCTTTCTTCTATAATAGATCCCTAACTTGCTAGAAGTAGAGCTCTTAACCACATCAGCTTCCTCTCAAATTAATGACTGTATCATACTGGGGGTGTTGGGGATGAAAATCAGGCTAATTACCTTTAAGAAAAGCCAGCTGCCCTCAAAGACATTTTTAAACCCTAAACTGCATGCAGTTTGATCAAAATTAAGAGCTTCTCTTGCTATGTTGACAAGAACTGTAATTGGGATTTTAAGAGATTTAGGACTCACTGTGTTACCTCTGAAAAGCAGGACTATTCAGATTTACAAGGAGCTTACTTTCTTTATACCTTTTCTGTATTCTCAGATTTCATAATAGGTGTCATATGGCTGTTGTGGCTCTCCTCTGCATATGTAAGGACACTGCAATGAGTGTATGTGATGAAAGACTGAAGGGGAATGCTGTTATTGATGAGAGGGAATACCTGCTTGCTAGGAATTTGCTTCTCCACACATCACATTGTATAGACATGCGCTCCAATTGTTCAGACAACTGAGCCATATTCCGGCCCAGGACTTCATTTTCTAGGATAAGCTGATTCTTCTCACGAGCCATCCGTTCAAAGTGATACTGCAGGTCATCCCCAACAGAAGCAACAAGTAATTTCTTCAGCTCCCGATTGACCTAGAATTAAACCAGACTCTCTTGTAACTATCAATAACACTCCTACTTCCAGAATGCAGTGCAAGTTATTGCAAATTGCTAACAGTTAATTGTCTGTCTCTTTCCAGAATGGGACATATCCAGGCAAGCATAAATATTTGAGCCTAATGCATGTCCTACATATTCTTGTTTAAATTCTAATAGTCAAAGAGGAAGAATGAAAGCTTACTGCAGGAAACAAAGTTTCAGTAGTATTCAACTCCTGAATCAGTAAGATAATAAAGGATCAGACAAGACATCTACAGGTATATTAAACAGAAAATTATAGTCAACCCTTCTACAGCGTAACATTTTTCACTTAGTGATTAAGGAGCAAAATCTTTCCTCATGAAAGATTCATTTCCCTGCAGCTATCTAGTGTGTTTCTCCCAACTAAGTCTTTGACTCTTTCATCTGTTGTCAGAGAAGCAGCACTGGAATACTTTGATGTACTTCTACTCTGTATCTTAGCTGAGAAGTTCAAAAGGGAACCTATTTGTTTCAAGGCTAGAGTGTCATAGCAGTTCTCTTTGGTCACATTCACAAACTACTTATACAACCAAAACAGTTCAGCTGTGTGAGAGAAAACACCTTTAATTTCTTACCTCTGTCTGTATACGCAGCTGATTAGAGAGACCTTCTTTATCCTGTAACAATCGCTTTTCTGAATTCTTCAGCTTTTCAATTGCATTTTTCAGCTCTATCTGTTCTTTCTTGGGATCTGTGGCTCCATCTGACTGATGGAATGTGTCTCCTTTATGTCCCACAGATTTAGCTACCTTAGCATTTTTAGTTGGAACGACATGGGTGATAGCTGCTTTGGGGACTAATATTCGAATAGCTTCAATCTCCACCGATTTATCAGCATGTACTTTCCCCAGCTGCAGAACTCCAGGACTAAGGGAAGAGGCTGTCTTTTTATGGGGGCTGTGGTGGATGTGATGGTTTGTAGTGTTGGCTCCAGTGATTACTTCCACTGATCCAGCTGTTTGCTCTGTTTCCATGCCATCTCCAGGTCCTCGAATGGGTGCTGAGGCATCATCAACTGAAATTTAGAAATTGCAGAGGGACAGTTTACCACCTTTCACTTGGTTGTAGTGTCATTTTAAGTCTTCCCTTAATTTCTGTACTTCCAAGTTACAGATATTAATTGTACATTGCATATGTCAAAGAGTCTATTGCAGCAGCGATTATCAAGCACAAGTTAGAAAATCATAGAATGGTTTGGACTGGAAGGGATCTTCAGGATCATCTTGTTCCAACACCCCTGCTGTGGGCAGGGACACCTTCAACTAGACCAGGTTGCTCAGGGCCCCGTCCAACCTGTTCTTGACCATTTCCAGGGACGAGGCATCCACAGCTTCCCTGGGAGCCTGTTCCAGTGTCTCACCACCCTCACAGTAAGCCCTTAGGCAAGTAAGTCCTTACTCAAATGTGCATTGCTCATTAACAACAGCAGTACAAGCCACAAACATTGATCTGAATTGCATTAATTTTTATTTCCTGCTGCCATACAAGATTAAATGCAGACACAAAAAAGAGCTTTCCTGGAAAAAAATTCTTGACAACATTACTCATAGTCTCCAAACAAAATCAGGATTTGGGAGCTGACAGAATCAGAGCAGCTTCACTTTAAAAGCAAGAAGCAAATGAAAAACAGCTATTAGCCAGACAGCTACTGACACCTTAAGTTTAGCAGACTTTCAAGTACTAACGTGTTTTAGTTGCCCAAGTGAAGGTTTAAGAAAAGTCAACAAGCCAGTTCTGCTCCATTTCTGAACTCCAGACTCCAGCATTCCCAGTAATGCTGCATCCTGCTCTATAGTCCCTAATATACATGACATTTACTGAAATTAATTTTCTTTAAGTTCACTAAGTTTTCAGCTGAATGAATTATTATTGTAGTACAGTTTCCTCACAAAGGCTGAGAGATACAAAGTTTCTGAGGACATGGCTACACATACTGCTTTTTTTCTCATACTGCAGGCAGTAATGTGAGCTTGTGTCCTCTATCCAAATAAATCTACCCAAATATTAATGGATTTCAAAAATGCTGCAGTAACACCATTATATTGCCTTACTTTCAAGTTTGCTGAATCAGTACGAACAGGTTCTAAATACCAGAGGAGGCTGTCACACAAATGTACAGACAGATCACAGTACCAGTGACAATCTTATTTTTAATATAGAGCTGGATTAGAAAAACTACATTCAATTGCTGTTCCATCCAGGCAGCTCTGGTTTTCACTGCAATGATGAACTCACAGAACTGCTTCCTCATAGCTACATAAAAGGAGTAAGTTTAAATGAATGGAGCCTGGTGTACAGTGTAACTCTGGTGTTTAGAATTCCAGTTAAAGTACTTTTTAATCCAGTCTGCTTAGATGTCATATGAACAACCTACCTTTTTCTAGAGTTGTCATCTTCTCATTAGCAGTCAGCTCTTCCTAACTAGGTATGTCTGAGGAAGAAATGAAGAGGTGGACAAAAAAAAATCTTTAGCAAGGTAACCACAATAGCTAATCTTGGGTTATCTTATTTTCTAGTACAACTCCTAAATGGCAGTTCAGTAGCACAGTGAAAAACCCCCACCAAAACAAAGGGGAACAACGCAAAATAATAAAAACGACAGCAAAACCCATAGAGTTCAAAGGAGAAGACTATGAGACTTCTAGCACTTGTGTCTTTTTTCACCAAGAGGTGCACTTCAACTCCTTTGTATTGCTCCTCATCTTGTTCTAGTTTCCATTCCTCATTTTTTTTCTGGTCTCCCTCCTTTTTCCAGTGAGCCCTCATCTTACCCTTTAAAAGCCTGTAATGCTCCCAGGATACAAATGCATGACCACGCTGAGATAAGCTAAAATAATCACAAAACCACAAGAAAAGGAAATCCCACACTGTGCTTCAAGCAGATCAAGAGGTGAGGAGGAAACAATGGCAACTGCACAGCTACAAAATTCCTTTAGTCCTGCTTGCTAAAACAAGCTTTTTGATAGGGCCAAGTCTCAGTCAAAGAAGGACTCAGTGCCCCGAGTGGGTGCACATGGTTAGTTTAACCTAACAGCAAAAGCTGACCCCCAGTTTGGCCCAAACCACCATCCTGGCCATCTTCTCCCTCATCCACTAAAGGAATTGATCACTGCCACCTTCATCCACAGGCCCATCCATGCTCAATTATACAAATCACTCATCCCTCTTTTCTAGGGTCTATCTCTTAACAACATTAGTTTGAGATCAGTATACCCATATTTTGTTTGGCTGGCTTTTTTTCCCTGAGTTCTCCCCATTATTCAAAGGAGATCCCAGGGTCCTTGCTTCCTCTCACTGTACCACTAACTGAAAAGGTTTAACTACAGCTTTTTGACTCCCATTGCAACAGCTCTCAGTCATAAAAAGAAAATGGCAGCAGTGAGCACACTACTACTTTCATCAGGTCACTAGACTAAAGATTTGTTTTGTGTCAGGCAGGTTTATCTTTTGTGATGAACAGAAGAGAAACACTTTTTCCTCCTTGAGCTTTCTCAAACTACAGATACGGAAATGTTTCACCATCTGTTGCTTCTACAACTGGAGTTGTGTGTTTGCTTATTCAATAGCCATTAGGTGTTAATCACCACTGCTGTTCGTTCCTTTTGACTGAGGACGTCTATTTACTTGATGAGAACGAGGAGGATGAAAGCGTAGCTGCTCAAAAAGAGGCAATACTCAACGAAAGACTGATTAGGAGCATTTGGGCTTACCCGCTCCATCAGACACGACCTGCCGGTGACCTCCTTCGAGGTTCACGCTATAATATTGGCCAGTTACGTGCGGGAGCAATGTAAGCCTCCCAACACGTCCCCCTCCTCCTACATCTCCGCAGGCAAGACTCCCTCACTGGTTGCATCATTACCCAGCGCACCTCCCCGCGGACGCCGAGCCCTGCAGGACCCAGGGCCTGGCACAGCCACCGCCCAGCCCCAGCC
>VZRF01002421.1:144139-247124 GCA_013396875.1 Vireo altiloquus
CCCCGACAGACCGGCCCGCGGCAGCGATGTGGCGGCAGCCCCCACTGTTGTCACCTCCGCAGCTTCCGCGTCCGGCGGCGGGCGGGGCGGGGCGCTGCGCGCGCCGGCTCCGCNTCCCGCCCAATCGCGGGGCCGGGCGCGGGGGCGGCGCTTCGGTTGCCGGGGCAGGGGCGGGCCGGGCATCGCCATCGACGCCGTCATCGCTCTCGTCGCCGTCATCGCCATGGTGAGCGGGGACACGGGGCCGGGGGCTCCGCGGGGCACATCTCCTCGGGGCCGCGGGCGGGAGCTGCCACGGCCAAGGGACGCGCCCGGCCCTTGGCTAAGGGGCTCGTGGGACGCAGCCGGGGGATGCCTTAAGGGGCCGTTCGGGCTCATTGGTGCCCAGCTGTTGGGGAGCTGCTGGTGCCGCCCCGGAGCCGCCCTGAGTTGGGCATAGGCGGGGCCAGCAACTCCGGAGACCGAGCGGGAAGGCAGTGGCGCGTTTTGAGGAGGGAATACGTTTCAGATACCACGGTCCTTATTCTTGACTGCATCTACTGTGTAGTAACGCAGGGCAGACGACAAGTTGTCGTCGCAGGGGCAATATTAAAAGAAAACCAGTTTGCACTTCGATATCGAGGAAAGGTTCTTCATCCTGAGAATGGTTGGGCACTGGAACAGGATTCCCAGGGAAGTGGTCATAGCACCAAGCCTCACAGAGTTCGAGAAGTGCTTGGACAATGCTCTCAGGCACAGGATGTGACTCTTGAGGCTGCCATGTGCAGGGCCAGGAGCTGGACTCGACAGTCCTTGCGAGTCCCTTCAATCGCAGCATATTCTGTGATTATAATGGAACTCAGCTGGGTCTCCTTTTCCCAAACCCCAGTGCAAACCCCAGTGTTGTAGAGCTGATTAAAAAATCAACAGCTTCGAGTTGCATTTTGTACTCAAACTCATACGCAAGATACATGCAGTAGGCAGGTTCACCTGTTGGTGGGCCCACCCTTAACACTCATCTCCAGCGCCTCAGATTTGCCCTAGCCTCTCCAGCAGCTTATTTTGCACCTTGCTTTTGGAACATTAACTCAAGAGCAGCATTTGCCACTTAAATAGAAATGCCACTGTTTGTTTTCAGATACAGGGGTTACCAAGTTTTGTTTAATCCAGGTAAAACTGTCATTTTCAATTCTCATGTTGAATTTATTCAGGTCGGCAGAAGTCCTGCTTTGTGAGTTGTACCTTAGGTAAAGCATTTGCTTTGTTGTAGTTGACTGTCATTGTGTTTGACATGTCTCTAACCTCCCTTTATTTCTGAAGTGACACCAAGTTAATTTCATTGAAGCAGTATAGAATCTTAGAGCAACCTCTAACAAAATGTTTCATGGCATATTTGTTTAATTTCTTTTGAAAAGCCTTCAGCTATAGGAACTACGTGATCTGTTGACATAATTCCATTGCATGATGATTTTTGTAGGCCACTGAGGTTTTTTCCTATTATATTCCGTGCTGGAAATTATACCAGTGATTATTTGTTCTGTCCTTGGTGTGTTAGAGATATTCCATTTTGTCTTTTATGTGTGGAAGTACTTGAAGATTATAACTTTGCCCTTTCGTCATTTCTCATTTTTCTTCAGTAAACAAATTTTGTTATCTTAATATTTTCCTACTGGTAACTGTGGTTTTAAAATTTAGCCATTTTCCACTCTGCCTGCAGTTTTCTCCAAATGTGGTATTTAACCTGTAGGTTTCTTCCCAGCTTCATTGTGTTTCACTGCTGCTAGACAGAGTAAAATATTTGTTTCTTGTGGTTTAGATCTTCATATTGGCAAATTTACCATATTTTTTTCCTGAACTGTTTTCCCCTTGTATTTGAATTTTTATTGTAGAACTTTGCGTTTGTTTCTACAGAATTTTCAGATTCTCATTCTGAGTTCTGCTTCTAAACTGCTTGCAATCTTTCCCACCTTAGTTGTCAGCCCAGATTCTGGAAGTATGCTTTCTCAGTTTCATTTTCAATGTCGTAAGAAAAATATGAAATAAAGCAGGTGCATGGCAGATGACTGTGGAACACCATCTGACTTCCAGTTGGCAAGGGAAGTATTCCTAATCACATCTTCCTGTGATAGACGTAACTGCTCTTTAGTTTAGGCCATAATGCCAGGTTCTCCAGAGACAGATTAAAAGCCTTATCAGGTCCCTGTTTGTCACAGCTGTGGCTTCTCCCTTGCTCACTGCGTCAGGAGAAGATTTGTTCTTGACAAAGTCACGTTACCTGCTTTTTATTATTATATTGTTGTCTTAGATGTTTAATGATCAGCTACTTAATAACTTGTTCCATAATCTTCCCAAACAATGCCTTTCTTGCCCTTCTCCTGTGCCCTGGGACCTTTCTTCTCGGGCCTTTCAAGTGTTACAGAGTACTGCTTGTTTATTTTATACTTAAGCCCCATTAATTTTTTCACCCATGTACCCTTCATCCTGACTGTTTCCTAAAATGTGTTAAGAAGAATTTGGCAGCTGGAAGATGATGGGAAAACTGATGTTTGTGAACGAGTGCTACTTAGGTATGGACACAGAATCCTGGGAAAGGGGGCTAAGTTATGTGGCTGTTGGATGCCATGACTTTATGCACCTGACCCATCTTAAACCTTTTCAGAACATCGTTTCTCAGGAGCAAAATCAAAATATAAAAGATGCCTTCTGGTGGATTCAAATACTGATCTGCAACCTGGATTTTAGCCTCGGGATTTTAAGCAGATTCTGAAAGTAATGAGTTTTGAGTTAGAAAGCTTGACCAACCCTTAGTACTATGTTGCTTCCACTTAATCATGTAATGTTAATCATATTACTTAATCATATATACATTAAAACTTGCCTAAGTTTTAACATATATACCTACTCAGAAAAAAGCTGTTACAAGTCATATCATGGCCACAGAAAGAAAAAGGTAGTAACTTTTAGTGGAATCAGTTTGGAATGTATTTGTGTCAGACCCTGTACTCCACTCATGTGCGAGTGGAGTGATTGTGTGCATTGGGAAACTGGGTGGGCGCATGGCTGTGGTGGCAGAAGCTGAGATGAAGGGACAAATGTTCTGAAATACCCTGCAGTTATATGTCTAACAGCAGTTCAGCTTTACAGCCTGCTAATTAGTGGAGGACAGCTTTCCTTGTCATCAAATGGCAGTATTTCATATCAGTTCTGATGCATTCTGGTGTCTGGTTTGTAATTGTGGGAGACCTGGCTACCGCGGACAGTGAGCAGTAAATTCCCAAAGGAAAGCTTGCTTTTCTCCACCCAAGATGTGCTCTCCCTCTTGGCTGCCAGAATGCTTTATTATTCTGTAATGATACCTGTCATGTAATCACATGCAGAGATGTCTTTGTCCATGATCTTGACAACATTAATTTCTTTTGATTCATGAGTTTGGTGCACTCTGACACTTGCAAGTGTTCCAGATACAGAAGTGCAGCCTTTTTCAGAGAACAATGGGCTCTGTACGCCACAGATCCGGAGCCTGATTGCCTGGAAACACTGCACAGAGGTGCAGTTAGAGGATTTCCTTTTTCTACACCTTTTAAAACAATTAATGTTACCCCTGCAATTTGACAGCTGCGTTCTTCATTACAGAGTCTTTGAAGAACAGGACGGACAAATTATTTTCTTCTTGTCCATAAAGAAATCAAGGCACATAAAAGCCAGGTGACTTATCTAATTGATGGCATCTGGCTTTGATCTTGTGGATGTAGAAGTACATGGAATTTAAGTGTCCACCTGCTTTAGTTCTTTTTGCAAAGTTAGGGGAAATATATATGAAATTGGCTCTTCTGGTTGCCAGAGCTTGCAGTCTTGTAATTTTGACAAAAATCTTAGATATATCAAGGGATGAGCAGTTCAGCTCACTTCAGCAGAAAATTTGACAACTTGTGTTTTACATGTTTGCTGTAATTATTATTATCATCAATTCATTAGTAAAACCCACAGCTTGGAGAATATCAACATGGAAACCATCAGTTTAGACAAGACAGGGAAGAAAAATGAGAATTTTCTTTGAGTGCTTTGATTCTTCAGTGGAAAATACTTGTTTCCTTTTCTGAAAATGGGTCTTGAATATAGGAAATGAATCAGGAATTTCTAGAACTTGACAATAGTGAGTCCTGGGTTTGCATGGCATATTCAGATTTTTGGCTGAAGACTTTATGAAGGCAGAACAGCTCATGGGGCTGTATTAGTTTACAGGAGTTTCATTTGGGACCCAGTAATCTCAACCATACTGGATGAGCCGGTAAAATGGAATAATTTTGGTGAAGATCTGTCATTCAGAACTGATCATATAAGCAGACTAAACTCTTTCCTGCTAATAGACTTTCCTGAACAAGTGCACAGTTATAAAATAACTTTTCGTAATTTTCAAATTGCATAGTTCCTGTTGCAAAACAGTTGCCATTAAAAAAAGAAAAAAAAAAAAAAAAGTCATTTTAAACTCTTCCAGGAAAAGACGCAATATCTCTACAAAGGACACTTTCCTAATGCTTGAGAAGTTTTGCCTCTTTGGTCTTAAAACAAGACTTGGTTTCACTAGAGTGCCAGCTGGTGATTACATTGAATTTTTCTCAGCCTCACAGTGGCCTGATCCTGTCAGTTGTGAGCTTGCAAGACAGAACCAACCACAAAGACAAGTCTCTGTACTTAATGGCCAACTTTCATTTGCAACATTTCATCACAGGGGAAAAAAAATTGTATGCAGTGTGAGGAGAAAATAAGCAAAATGCTGTCAAGGTCCCCTTTAACTACTTACTGCATGGTGAGTCTTCCTGTGAGCATCAGGAGTATGTAATGGTTTCTTCTTGAACCGGTGATTCCAAACAATGTAAACTTACTTCAGCAGATAGGCTGTGTGCACTGCAGAAGATGTAGCTGATAAAATAACAGATTCTTTGTCACTCTGTCAGGCAAATGAAAACTGTTTGAAAACCCTGTAACTTTCCTTTGTTCCAAGAGCTCGTTTTGGGTTTGATGCTGACATCTTTATGACATTATGTGCTTAATAAAATACCATCCTACAAATACAAAGTTGACAGGTTTAGAATCCATGGGATAAATTACCTCCTACTGCAGCCAAGTCTTGGCTTTGGCTTGCAGAAATTACCATCTCTCCAAATGTAATTTTAGAGGCATTGATGGCTCTTCTGATGGAATGGCTCAAATTGGTAACATTTTGATAGTCAAAGTTACCTAACGTTGTCTAATGATAAATTTGATACTAATCTCCCTTTGTCACCCAGAGTTGTCTGTCCACACCCTTTGGGTTATGGGTACAGATCTTAATAACTGACATGTCTGTCCTAATGATATGCTGGGTTTTTTAAAATATGTTGTCAGAAACTTAAGGAGTTCAGGAATTACTCAGTGAACCAGTGCCAGGAATAAAGAAAAGTTACAAACCTTCAATTAGCAGTAAAAAATAATAGAATTTGATGACAGAGATGGTGGTTATTTAGAGAGATGTTGCAGGCAGATTTGATATGGATAAAATTTACACTTTACAGTCAGAGCTCTGCATTTTTTGAAAGTACATCTAGACTGTTGTTAATACATGAACCCAGCTAGTCTGTGTGGGATCTGGAGCAGCTTGGAAGGATGAGCATTACCTTTGGGCAAAGAGACACCAAGCTCTAATTAGAATCATAGAATCATCATTTAGGTTGGAAGGGACCTCAAAACAGGTCTAACCAGACCAGGCTGTTCCAGGCTGTGTCCTGGCAAGTCCTGTGCATCCCCCCCAAGACGGAGATTGCACACTTCCTCTGGGCATCCTGTGCCAGTGCTTGACCACCCTCTTGGTAATTCTATTTTTTCTAGTAGTGACTGAAATATTCTATGTTTCTACGTGTGCCCTTTGCAATTTTTGCAGTCATTGTGCACCTTCTGGAAAAGTCTAGATCCATCTTTTTGGTGTATTTCAGTTAGGCGGTTGTAGGCAGCAGTAAGGTCACCCTCAGCCTTCTCTAATCGGAGTAGGCTCAGTTCTGCCAGCCTCCTCTCATGTGTCCTGTTCTCCAGACTCTGACTGCCTTGGTGGCCAGTGGCTAAACACTAAAAACTGAACCTTTTAGGTTTTTCTGTTTGATAGTGTCTATTTCCTTTAAGCCAAGGGACTAGTGACCCTCCAAAAAGTGGTTTGGGCTGTTCAGTTGCCCATTTTAGTGTCAGTTTCTAGAGCCCTATGGTGATCTAGTATATTCAGGTGGAATACTCTGCTAATCATGAACCAGCTGGTAAGAAACCATGGTAGTAGGGAGCACCTATAGCTCTGAGTCTGAAGAGGGCTTTTCTGTGATCATTGACTTTTAACCGTAATTGTAGCTGCCAGGAATAATCACCAGAAGTATTATTTCCTGAAGGTGAGCGCTGTGCTTGACCTAATGCATCCAAACTATTTTGTGTTCCCCTGTGTCCTTATACAGATGGAAACCAGAGGCCCTGGTGCCTGAACAACACACTAAGGTCACTCAGTATTGTTTTGTGGGTGGGAGCAATCCAATCAGCAAAATGAAAAGAAAAAAACAGCATAAAGGGAGCAAATACTGTGTAGCAGCACTTTGGAACATGCTGTCAGAGTTTAATACTAAGAATGACAGCTTAGCAAGTATTTGCATCTATAATGAGCATATCTCTGATCAGATGAACACATACAAGAGGTAGAATTTCTTTTTTTTTTCTTTTCTCACACTGTATGCCTATTAGAGTAATTTTCCCCATATGAGATGAACTCTCTGAGGTGGCCTTTACAAGTTGTCCTGTAGTGGGCAGCTCTGATACTGGTTTAAAAACTGTAGCATTGGGATTTTTGGAGGCTGGGCATTAAGGTAGGCCACCTGCCCATACGTCTGAGTTTTCCTGTGTGAAAGGACTTCATCACCCTGGCTGTTGTGATCTGTGCTTTATCATTTAGTCATTTCGACCTCCTCTTACGAGGTTACTAGTTTTGAGGCACGGTGTACTAGGAAGAGATGGCAAACAGAGGTAGCTTGTTACTGATCATTTCAGAAGTGAATTATTAAGGTTTAAATGAGGCGCTCAAACTGTCCTTGGACACCAGAGGGTGCTCATGTCTTTGCAAAGAAGTGCCTGTCTCCCGAGGTGTGTTCCTCAGAGCCTGTTGCATGATCTTTGTTTGCATGAGATCCTTCAATAATTGTACCTACCTTAATTATCTGCAGAATACTCCAACACACTTGGAAAGAGGGCCACGTATATTAGAGGGCTACACATGGGAAGTGGGTACGCATGCTTGAGGCCGTGTACCTGTTCTTCCACATTAACACTGCACATTTAAGTGTGATCCCTCACTAAATTTAGTACCCCTCCTATTTTTAGCCTTTCCTTGTGTTCTTTGTCCTCTACTGTATTATGCTGTATGTTTTCTAGTTACATAAGAGCAATGCTGTCCTTGCCCTGTCCCGTGGTTTCTGTTCCAATACACTCTTTGATGACTGAACCGTGGTCTTTTAAGTCTGAACACTCCCGAATCACTGGGCTGGAGTAGAGGAACTGTGGTCTGGATCCAGTCCTTGCAGCTACTGACATTCTGGACTAGCAGTGCTGCCCCTGGAGGCAGCTGCAGGGGCAGTGGGCTGGGGCAGCATTTTCCCTTTCTGACATCTTCCACGTGTGCCTGGTTCCTGTGCTGCAGCGAAGGGTTTGTGGAAGCAGGAAATCAGGATGAACTGACTGACCTGCCTCTGCAGTGTTTTTGTCAAAATGAAGGGATATTTATGATGCCTAAATAGTACAAATATTTTAGCTGTTAAATCTTGCTATCCTTCCGTGAAAGGAGTGATGGTGATGATTATTCCCGTTTTACAAAAGTGGGAAATACAGCCTCCTTTTTTTTAAAGGTGCTGAGCATCGAATGCACTAATGCAGGAGGCAGCTGTGAAGGTGGAACTAAGCAATTTTATCCAAACTGTGTGTGGAATTGGAATCTCTCAGTCACTGTCTTCATCCAGCAGAGACGTTTGCACTTCTGGGGGATAACATACTTCAGTTGTGCAAATCTGATGACAAAAGTCCTGTGCTTTGGTAGAGAAATAATCTGTGAATTTAGAACAAATTTTCATAAAGTGAACGTGTAAAAGTCTGTTAGGATTGGCAGAGTTTTGGAATATAATTTTACTTACCCACTTTGCTTTCTGTACCCCACAGAAGTTTTTGATTTCTTACTTTACTAATGGGAAATTGCTGAACAGCTTTTATCATGAGAGCTTCTGTTTGCATGTAACTTGTCATTAGTCTGACTTCAGAATAAATTATGACCATGACATCTGTACTAGCTGAAATCTGGATTTAGTCCAATTACCTTAGAATTTAACACAATCTGAGAAAAAATAGTCAGCATTTGGTTATATAGTGTTGACAAAATGCTTGCTTTAAGTGCCCACAGTAGTGAATGAGAAATGTGTCAGCAGAGTTGTTTGTCTACCTCACAGGACCACGAACAGTTACTAGAACATGACAAGCTCTGACTGTTCCAGGGGGATGCAGCCTGTGTGGTCTTCAGAGCATTCACACAAACTCCTGGGCGCTAATTACTTGCGGTATTGGCTGGCTGAAGGACCCACTCTCCCTTAGCTGTGATTCCAAGGCAACCAACTAGTTCTTGTTAAAAAAGCTTTTCAGAAGATTATTATGAGCTGAGATAATCTGAAGATGCTGTAGGCATTATACTACTTTGAAGTGCTCTTGACAGCTTTAGTTTAGGATTTGTAGGTGTTTCCTTTCAAAGCTCTACTTCCAGCTGCTTGTAACTTCCTCAAATTTTAACCATTCTGTGTGAAAATTTCCACATTGATCTACAGGAGGATGAAAATTTAATGGAGTACCTCAATAAGAATGTGTGGGGAGAAAACTTGAAAATGCTTCAGAATCCTAATTAAAATACTAAAAAAATAAAAAAAATAGAAAATCAGTGTTCCTTTGAAAAGCTTTAGTGACCAAAATACTGGAAATTGAAAGCTGGAAGTTTGCCAGAAGAATGGTTTTCTATAGAAGAGTATTGACATCAGCTTTAATGTTAGGCCAGGTTTGGAGCCTTGCGGAAATGTTTTTTCTCTAAGTACAATATTGGACGTGCACAGGTAGCTCCGTGTTTCCCTTCCTAGGATCACATGGAGGCATTAATCTCGTGCTGGAAGGTGGAGACACAGCGTTCAGCAGCCATCCATGGCAGCATTAGTTCTGCCACTGCTGGCTGATTAAGTGCAAAGCACCTAAACTTTGTGCTGAGATGTGTTTATGTGGGATGACCTGCTTTGCAAATCGTGCTCTGAGTCAGGGAACAGCTCTGCTTTTGTTTAAATCACTGTCAGGCTCTGCTGGAGTTAGTGGAGGCAGACAGGCACGTGCTGAGTGCTACTGACTGCTCTTAGAGGATTTACCTGTGATCAGGTAATTGCAAGTACAATAATATATGATCCTATCATATGCAGCTTTATAAATGTGCATTAGATGGCCACATGTTCTCCTAAAGACAAGATGTAGCTGGTTTTCTAAAGCTAGACGTGGCTGAACAGAGCAGTGAGGAGCAATATGGCATCCTTCATGTGTTTAAGAGAAATTGTTTTCCATAATTAGAAAAAAAATATGAATCCTGTAACTAAGGGCTTAACTATGACATGTAATTGCAGAGGATTGAAGTTACTGGTTGAGAGTTTCAGTTCTTGATTCTTTTATGCCAGGGAACAGGGGAAAAAAAAGGTTAGGTTACACTAATCATGCCTACATGCTTCATAGGAAATTTACATAATTTACATAATCTAGTAGTAAAAGAAGATTTCTTGCTTCATAAATCAACAGAACAGCAAAATAATTTTACTGATGTGACATGGAATTGCAGATTCCTAAATCTGAGAAGGAAATTTGAGGCCTTCAGCCTTCTAGAGCTGTGTTTATCACAACCCCTGAGCATAAGGGGATGATTTACTGAACTGAGATCCCAGCTGAAAATTCCCTTGGTTAGTGCTACAGGATCAGAAGTATCTTCGTGCTACTTGGCAACAGATGAACCAAGCAGGAACAGCCATATGAACACACACAGTCCAAAAGGCACCTGAGAAGCCTAGGAACCAGTAATATTGGAAGTCTGTGGATCCAAAGGATGTAGCACCAGCTGGAGGAAGGTAAACACAAATGCAGTAGAGTGTTTGACTTAATAGATTTCAGATATGATTAAAAATGTTAATAATTTATCCCATATTTGCTTAATTTGAAATAGTGTAGAATTCGTGTGCGATTTTCAATAGGTAGGCTTTGCTTTCTATCACGAGAGGATAAAAAGAGATATGCTTACAAAAATTCATCAGTGAGCTTCTGAATAGGAGTCTTGGGTTGAGAATTGTCTGTAGTCAAGACATTGTCATGGAAATTGCAGCTGCCAGATGTTTTTCCTTTTGAAAAGTGATCTTTTGATTTTACTTTTTCACTAAAGAAAAGCCTGTAGAGAAAGTAGTGGGAGGTGCAACAGCAGTGAGGGGGCTGCAAAATTGGAGTTCTAAAAATTATTCCAGCTCGTGTGTCAAAAACATGAATAGAAGAGGAGGAGGAAAATGAGTTTTAAGAGACACAGTTAATTGAGTGCTCTATCTACACAGTGTTGTGGATTTAAGTTTTGCCTGGAAAATATCCTGTATTACATAAACTGTGAAGGTAGAAGATGTCTTGAATAACACAGCTTAATAAGTATGCACTGATGAGAATTCATTTTGGAATTTAAGGTGCACTACAATGCTGAAAATTAGAGCACTTTCTGCCACGCAGAATGTTATTTGATCATGGTATACATCATGTCTGAAGTCTCTCCTTTCAGTCTTGCAAAATTGTTGCTAATATTTAATGGCTTAGCTACTTCTGTGCTTTTTTGCCTTTCCCTTTTCTTTCACAAATGGAGATATTTCCTTTGAAGAATTATTTATGATAGGAAATTATTTGTAGTAGGCAAATAGAATTTTATATACTGCTCTCAGTTTGTTTGTCTCAGAAACCCTAAGTTTGTGTGGTCACAGTCTGTTTGTGTGTATCTGACCAATGAGTTTTCCCTCTGGGAAGTTTGAAGTTTACTGGCAGGTTTCAGTCAGATTTGGCAGAGAGGTAATGATGTTCCTCCAGGTTTCACAAGAATGAGGAGGGGAAAGAAACCCTCCAGTTTGTCTTTTGAGAAAGAATTCACTGTGAGCTCAGCCATTGTTGACATCAGAGAATCCAGGTGGGTGTAAGCCTTTATTAAACACCTGAGCTGAAGAGAGGCTGTGGTCACAGTCAGGGATGAGAAACACGAATATAGAGAACCAGGCCTCATTATTTCTTATGCTTGCAGAAGTACTTGACTTTTAAAAAAGATTTTTTTAGAGATTTCAATTGTTTTAAATGTTTTTGAATTTTCTTCTTCAGCTTTGTGTCTGCAGAGGATTGTCATGTTTAAGATGTCCTTCCATGAAAGAGTAGCACTCCTAACCCACTGGTTGAGACTTGTTTTTTAAGCTAATTGAAGTTACAGATTTTTTGTCTGGTGGTCTGAATTTGTGAGTGCTTGGTGCTCTGTGGGAAGTTTGGCATACTGCAGGGCCTGCACCCAAAAGCGTTCAGCTGACAATAAAGCAGGGCTTGCCAGATATTAAAATGGGAGAACAGGAAAGCTAACAAGTCAACCGTTTAAAGCAATCGAAGTATTTATTTCTGGGGCTCTTGGGAAAGCAGGTGATGCCGTGATGGTGCTTCTATTAGTGGCCTGTGGGAGGAGTATAACACTGTGAGTAGCTGCTTCTGGCTGAAATCCCCGGCTCTTGCTCCTCAGACCAGGAGTTCATCACTTACTGCTCTTCATTTGTGCTGAAGTCCTCTTCGGGACTAGGAAGTAGCATTAAATCTGAAGTGGAGATTGGTCTGGAAGACGATCATTGGAGATTCATGAGCTTTGAGGAACTGTTTCAAATAATTCATAACAGGACTTAGATACCTGCTGTTAGATGTTAATCATACATTTATAGCAGTAGCTTCTGGACTTTGGAGATTGATTACACATTTATAACAGCAGTTTCTGGACGTAATTCTGAAAATAATGTTCTTGGTGAAGGCAGCTGGTCAGGGCCCCCACTTCACCCTGTCTGAAGAGTACAAGGCCAACATCTGTCTAAGGAATGCACCAGCACATATGGCAATAGTTGGTGGGTTTTTTTGTAGAAACTATGAAGAGGAAAGATAAAGGTACCTCTTCACTGGCCATTTCAGCTTTTTTTTTTTTGCTTGACAAGCTCTTACATATTTTTGATTTTTTGACAGATATTTTAAAAATCTTTTTTCTCCCTAAAAATGTAAGGTAAATACGTGTTAATGCATAAGCAGATTACCTGATATTGGAGTCAATCAGCCTCATGGTATCTTCACCTGAAATGTTTTAAAGTAATTAGTATTCTTATGCTTTGAAACCATCTCATTTTTTATAAAAATACTCTTGCTCTTCCAAAGTATTTTTGAGAGTGCCACCAACCTGGTTTGAGGGGGGAGCAGGTTGTGAAAAATGTTCCCTTAAAATTCTTGCCAGAATTTTAGGGAGCTTCAGAGCAACCTCTCCAGAAATCTTTTTTGGTGTATTAGGGGAAATACCCATTTGGTGTGAGAATGGTTCCTGTCTGCTGTTCCTGTTCCCAGTGATTTTCATAGAAACAGCTTGGTCTGTGCTTAACTGGACGTTTTCCCTGTGACAGGGTTTTACAAAATACAGAACACAGATATCAGGATGAATCAGGTTCAGCTTTTACTAAGGTTTGTGCAGTCTTTTTATCACTTCATTAGGAGATGATTCAAATCCTTTGATTCTTTTTCTCTCTGGTCTGATTTCAGAGTCACTGAGAAAAATCGAAGGAGCAGCAGACAACAAAGCTGCACTCTTAAAATGTAACAATACTCTGCATGACTCCTAAAACTGTAATATGTGGGCAATGGGCCCTGAGCCTGTGTCAGATAATGCATGTTGAAGTTCCTGACAGCGTGTGTAACCTCATAGATACAAGATTGCTAATAGCATGTACAGGTGCATTTTGTAGATACTTCAGGGCTTTCTGGTTTTAAGAAATATTTTGTTACTCTTTCATGTGACATTCTCTTGAGCTGAAAAAAAAACCTCAGCACCTTCTGATTCCCTGTGTTCTCCATTGTAAGATAACCTCTAGTATGAAATTTCTAGTCAAAACCAGAGAAGGAGGAGCAGGGTGGAAGTACTCACCCAGGAATAGTACAGTAATGTGGCTGCCCAGTGGCATCATGAAGCATTTGGAAACCCAAATCTGTGTTCTGCATAGGTCAGACCAGGAGGATAAAGTTGTTTCTCCAACCTTTCCATGTGAGTTCCTTAGACCTTGAGCTTCTCTTCTACCACTGTTGCTTCTCATGAAAACCTTTGGAAGATCTCCTTTTGTTTTACTGTGGACAGAAGCCTTTTGGAAATCTAAAAGGTTTACAGGAGAAGATGTCGTATCCTATCCAGCTTGTTAAGCCTTCTGCTTTTTGATTTTGAGTGTCCTTGGCAGTTTGGTTCCAAACACACCGTTTCCCTCTGCACAGTTTTCTGGGAGCACAGTTCTTTGATGGATGCGAGGATTTAGCTTCCAGAACTTAGCCCCGTGCTAGCTAAGAATCACTGCTTCCCCCATCACTTTCAAAAGTAAGTACAAAATTCAGCGTTTTTAATTCAGCTGTACTTCAATAAGTGTTTCTCATGTGCACTGAGCCATCCTACTCTGTATCACATGGCAATATAAGCAAAAAGCAAAAGGCAGCAAAACCCACATGCATTTAAATGTTTTTTTGTGCAGCTTACAGAAAGAACAAAACCTATTCTTTCCATCTTCAAAGTAGGTGAACTCTTGACAACACTGATCTCATGATTTGGATCAAAATCTCTAAGATTTTACCATGGAAAGGAGTTGCAAAACCTGAGCTCAAGACAGCTATTCTAACAGTATCAGTGTGTAAATGTAAAGTGCATAGTCACTGCTGGGCTTTTTAGTGGTAGTAATTTTTCCACTAATGTGAACATTTATGAAAAAATATTTCTCCCCCACTAGGTATTGCTTGGTTTATTGCATAGTCATGAGAGCAGAAGCTATATGTGATTTTAATGAGGGAATGACATAGAAATGAGTGGAAATTAATTCTTTAAAGCAAGAATTTTCTGAGTTATAATGTACTTATAGATTCACTTGATTTGATATTACTCGAGCTGTTCAAAGGAATGTGATTTCAGTGGTGACTAACATGCCTGCACCATTTCCTGGGAGAATGAGGTGCTCTCTGGTCAAGAGCTGTAAAATACTCCCCTTTCAGGACTCACTCTTGGTCTGCAGCAGTGTGGTACGTTGAACATCTTATCACCTGACAGATCATTGCTGTTCTCTAATCACTCTTTTTTGAAGAGTTATTTTCTCCGAGTTTCCTTGGTTAGGAGGATGGACAGAAGCTAAGGATAAAACTTAGCTTGCCTCCCATAGTACTTCCTCATCTTTGAGACTCCTTCCAGCTTTGCAGGCAGGACACATTAGTGAAGGGGTATGTGGGAAGGTTGTTTGCCACACCGGTTCTGTTGACTGTGTGGCAAACTGAGTGAAAATAAATGTTCAGAAATTAGAATTTCAGGGCTGTGAAATTAGAATTTCAGGGCTTAAAAATGTATTGCAATCCTTAAAATGTGTGAGGGGAAGTGGACAGGTTTTTGTGGCCTTCAAAATCCTAGTCCATTAAATAGGTAAATAAAAGTTTCTGTTCTTGTTTAAAAACATACTATGAGCTTAATATTTACTCACTTTTAGAACCTTACGTTATAAAATTGGTTGGTGTTATTGATTACTTGGAGTGGCAGTTTCACAGCAAAGCCTGGCAAGGGCTTCCCAGAATAAGTTCACCATATCATGATTGTATTTAATCTGTTTTAAGATCATTTGTATGAATCTGCAATAGTGAGATTGGAGCTCTGCTGTGTTTTAGGTAGTTGTTTGGCAGGGTCTTCAGTTTACTTTTACTGTTGATTTTCTTCACTTTGCAGTGTGTGCCTCTGAAAGGTTCACAAATATAATGTTTCTAGTTATATTTACAGTGTTCCCATGCGCTTTGAACTTTTTTCTGATACTGTTCTCTACATGTAGGAATATTTATTGCAACAATTTTGTGTCCATACGGCAGAGAAAATTCTAGTTACGGCTCAGGAGAAGCTTTAGAGACTTTGTTTTGGTCATTTTAGAAAAATATTAGATCTCCATATTTTCTGGATACATAACAGTAATGGATTCAAGCTTTTTCTGAGTGTTTGGGGATTAGCTCTGCAGTTTTTCTCATGTCTAAGTAGCATTTATTACCTTGCCTCTGCTTACAATGCCAAAAGAAGGTAATAGAGAATGGTGATTTCTGCTATTCAGTGGCCAGCAGAGCTTGCTGAATAATAAGTATTAATAGCTCAGACATTGAATAAAATCCTTTAAAATGAGTTTCAGATGGATCTTAAAACCAAGGTTGTCTCAAAAGGAAAAAAAAAGCAGACCAGTTACTCACCACACGAGACACACAATGCAGTTTCTTACTGTAAACGTGAAGATGCTGATGTTTGATACTGGTGACTAAGTAAAAAATACAATGGTGCTTTCCTTGGATTTTCACATCAATACATTACTTCCAACATTTACAAATTTTCTAAGTTTTGCTTAAATGAATATTGGATAGCTTCCTGGCAAACTGCTAGCTGGAAAATATAGTTGAAAGTGATGCTATAACATGAAATAACTAGCATGTAGTAATGCAATTCTATATCTTCAAGTTATGAAGAGGCATTAATTAAAGATGGTGCATCTTTTTTATTTCATCCATCACTAGTCATTTTCTGCAGGTAGTACTTGAGAAATGCCACCTCTCTGGAAGTGTTAAAGGCTGGATGGGGCTTTGAGCAACCTGGTCTGGTGAAAGGTGTCCCTGCCATGGCAGGGGGGTTGGAACTGGGTGATCTTTAAGGTCCTTTCCAACCCAGACCATTTTATGATTCTATGAAACAGGACTGTTTTTCTTTTTAGACAGCCTCTTTGGTAGAGAACTACTTCTCTATAAAATCCGTTATTGACAAGATGATGGTTAGTCAAATTAATTCGTCAAATATCTTGTTGTCCAGTGGTGTGAGTGTATCAAAGTTGAAATCGGTCTGCCAACCCTTATTATTGCTTATTGCCGATATAGAAAAAATGAGGAGTGAGTTTTACCATAAGACAGAGTTTGTTCTGACTTGCATATCCCCGGAATGATGGCAGTAGCAGTAATGACGCAAACACATCCAGCTCAAGCAAGGGCCGGAAACCAGGCTAAGTCCTTAGGGAGTTTTCATGCTGGATGCTGCACGTAAAAGATGAGCTTAACTCTTGTCAAAGGCTGCAGTGTGTACTGTACAGATAATGCAGAAGTTGGAGTAGCTGGTGCTAATAAATGCTGCACAGACTTCTACAGAGAGAGATGGAAACTTTGCGGCCTCATGGGCACTATGCTGCCCCCATGGCATAAGTGTTCTGCAGTACAATCATGTCTTTGCTTGCAGTGTAGGGGGTACCATAAGACCTGACAGGAGGGTAGGGTGTTTGCCATGATGCTCTTGACTGGAGAGGTACTAGTGTTCATCACATTGTAAAATTCAGAATTTGTTCTTCATTATCTCATTCTTTCCTGCTGCTGCTTCTGTTAGGACTTCAACCTGCAAAAGCACTTAGTCCTAAGTCAGTGGTGAGCTGAAGGTGCTGGAAAAGTATGATTGTTTTCCTGCCGATGTTTTAGAATAGTCATGGAAGCTCCCAGGAGCTCTCTGTCTTGTTACTTATTAGGTAGTTTTTGTAACAACTGAAATGCTGCTGTTTTCTAAAATCTGAAGTACTAAAAAGGCCCACATGGCTTTAAGTTAAACTCCCAGTCGTTCCTGATGTTTTAAGTGTATAAAAAGGAGTATAGATATGTGTAAAGTGTGGAAGTCTGTGATAAGACCGTGCTTGCCTTTAAGAGTAGCAGTCAGATTTAGAGGGAGTGTGGGAATTAAAAATGTAAGCTCCATCTAACTATTCTGGCTATCAAATAACTGATATTGCATCAATAACTAACAGACATGTACCACTAAGAGGAATGAGAACTGCACATCCATGTGCTATGCCTTGCCTTTGTGCTTGCTTTGCTGGGGGCTGTTGTCCTCTGCAGACGAGGCATGGAGAGAAGCTATGCATGTACTTACACTCCTGGAATTGCTGCAACCCATCTCTCTCATCTGCACTCCTTAGGGGCAGAAAATGAGTTGTAAATGAGGTCGGGCTATTTATGCTTTATGTAAATTTCAAGAAGTTAAGTATTGAATCAAACTAATGCTGTCCTTAACTTGAATATGTTTATCTCATCATTGGGAGGAGTTTAGGTATGACTGTTAAGGAAGAGGTAAGTGTTTTCTTGTAGGATGTGTAGAAAATGTGTTAAGAGTAATTTAGTTACAGGTGAACACTTTTTTTTAATGAACGAAAGTAAATCAAATACTTTGGCTAAGTTATGAGTCTCACAACAACTTCTACAGTAGTCCATGCTTCATGATTGATGAAATCAGGGTAAGTTATGAGATTGTCTGGAAAACTGCCATGATCCAAGTTCTATCTTACTTAAAAGATGATAGCTAACAAGTGAAAAGATGTCACCTGCTGTGGTAGACAGAAGATAATAAGCAGAGTGTGCAAGTCCATTTACAAGTGGTTTTTTTTTTTACTTTTATGATAAAAAATGAAGGAAGTGTTTTATTTATGTATTTTTACATATAGAATATGTGTGCTTTCTGTAATAGCCAGTTTTGATCCTTTTCTTTTTCCAGAGTCAAGATGAGAGATTTGCTTTCATTGCTGAGTGGTATGACCCAAGTGCTTCACTCTTTCGGCGTTATGAACTTCTGTACTACCCAAAAGATTCATCAATTGAAATGGTAAGGATGTAAGAAAGAAAATCTGTTGTCATAAATATAATATCCAATTCAACGGTTCATAAAATGACAAACCACTGCCTGTGCTTATTAATTTTCCAGGTAAGAAAATTTAAAATGTATCTTGCTCTGTTTCTAAAACTAAAAGAAAAGCAAAATATGAGTTCACAGTGAAGCATATGGAATAGGTTTCACATTTATGATTTTTTTCTTTCTTAAAGCTTGCTTTAGTGCGGAGAGATTAATTTTCACAAATCTGTTTTCATTCAGTCTCTACTTGGGTTTCAGAATTGAAACTCAGCTACATTGGCCTACTACTTGAGAAGAGTAAGCTGAAGCTAATTCCAAACAGGGAAATAAGCTTCAGCAGGAATTCCAGAAGTCTCTGAAGATTAAAATGTGAAAGAGTCTTATCAAAGCAGAGGAAATGATAAATTTGGTTTATTGAGAGGTAGGACATTTCAGACAGTGGGATCTAACTTTTTCCGTCAGTGGGGCTTTTACAGACCCTTCTGACTTGTGGTTTGTACAACTAATCCCTTGCTTATTGACAGCAGGTGAAAACAAATGTTTTGCAATAGAAGGTGTGTATATAAAAATATAATATGTACTGTAAAGATAATCCTCATGCCAACCAATGCTTTGTGCTTCCTTTTAGGAATGAGTAAGTGGTATGAACTAGTCTGTTCCGATTCTTACTGAAGAGTCCAAAGATAGCCTTGATTTGGATAAGCACACTTAGTAATTTCATTATCAAATTTTAACCTTCCTGCTATAAAAATGGACTGCAGAAATAAGCAAGCTAGTGGAACTTGCCTTTTCTTACCCAAAGTACTCCTCACTGAAGCTGTAATACCCAGTTGTGTGAGAAGATGCACTTTGTGCTGGTTACTGATAGTCTCTAAGCAAACTCTCTCATGATGTTGTTCCTTTAAGTTAGTTCTTTGTACAATGTCTGTATGTGCACAGTTTTCGAAATGTGAGGTTTCTAATTTTTATTTCCCAGAGACAGTTTAGGTTTAGACAATTTAGATCAGTCAGGAACTGTAATAATCTTCCTACACAACCATGTGTAGGCTGGCAAAATTGTTGTTCATTTCACCTACATGTCTCAAAATCGAGAGCTTCCAAGGTGTTCTTGAGCTTCTTAATGCAATATCTATGTCTTGGTAGTCTTTTGCATTTTACTGGTGTGCTCTTAGGATAAAGTAGTGGGGTGTGTACCCAGCCATAGACTGCCTGTGGGCAGGACAGGAGTTAAAAGAACAAAACTGTATGTGAACACACTTAGAATATGTCAAAATCACTTTTGGGGGTGATTTTGTGGACAGATATTACGTTTAGAATTATTTTCTGGATTGTTTTTTTTATTTCTGCAGAATTTGGTGATTCTTTTTTCTCTTTATTACTGCCTAATTCTTCTGCATCTTTTAGTACTTTGCTGAGGAGATGGCAGCCTGCTCTTACCTCTAATATATCTGAGAGAAGGGAGGTGATGCATATGAGCCAGCTTTTCCCCCTATGTGGAGGAGCATGTTTTATCCCTGAACAAAAGCTCTTCCTCATCACACACCTCAGCTGAGGGTGGAGCAGAGCTCTTGAAGGCTTGTTTTATGTGAAGTCCTGAGCTTACCTTTTCTTTCTGTCCTTCATGTCTTGGTTGGTGAAGGAAAATGACAGTGGGAATAATGAGACAAGTTTCCAGCTTGCTTTGCAGCTGGAAGAAGACAGCATACATTTTTGTCCAAGGACAGCAAGCAGCTCTTTGAGTCAGACTGGATCTCTTGACAGAGAGACCCCATTGTCTGAGTTTTCCATAGTTAATAACTCTCATGGGGAATTCCTAAAGCCTGAATAACTTTTCTTTCGATAAAAGATTGCCTAAAAAGAGAGAAGAAGTCTTTAAAAAGGACCGCTTCTTAGCAGAGAACTGTTTTGTTTTGGGTAATTTACTTCTATGTGTACATGGGCCCGAGTGGAACAGTCCAAACAGTTTTATATTTCTTCTGCTGTGGCTTATCGTTCACTTTATTAAAAAGTCTTTTAAACAGATCCAAAATTCCACTCTAAAGAAGAATCCTTTTGACATAGGCAGATCCCCTCTTCTTCTTGAAAAGAGAAAAACACCTGGAAGCGCCTTTCTAGCAACCATTAGTGAAATAACCAAGGAAATGCCCATATTTTTGGTCAAGATATTGAAGAATTTCCTTATGGTTGAGACAGTTAATAGGCTTCCTGGCAAGTCCAGGAGAAAATAAGTAGCTGAATTCAAACTGGTTTCTTTGTTTTGTTGGGGTTTTTTTACCATGTTGTCATTTCCTTCCCTACTGCACTTGAATGGTGAACGCTTAGTAGGAGCATGCATGAAGGGCTAAGGACATTTCAGCAGGGAAGGATTCTTCCTTGCGATCATGCTTCAGCAGAAGGAAGTATCAAAATATATTACATTCTCTGATCTACAAAGTTTTGGCTCTCCTGAAAACAATTGCAATTTTTCTAGCCTTCTAACAGAAGAGAACTGTATTCACACATTTCAGAACATGGAATTTTGCTCTTAATCTTTTTCTCCCCTTCAAAATTTGTGGGAATGATGTTCTTTCTTTTAATGTCATTGTAGTGGATACACCATTGCAGTGGAGGACAGCACATGTAGGTCAAGACAGAAGAGGGACTTTGGCCTGAGAAGGACAAAGCTCTTCCTTTCATAGGCTTCCACTTCCCCAGGGAATGGGAGGCATCTGTAATATCTACTTGCGCTGAAGAAATTGTTCAGCAGGTTGACTTCTGTGCTTTGCCAGCCCACCCAGAAAACTACACATTAATGTCTGGCTTTTTACTTGGAATGATGATACAGAAAGCTGAATTGTCCTGACAGGCTTTTGAGCTTGCAGCTCTAGGCAGTGAGAACATCTCAGCCAAGTGTTGCAATCGTCTCTCTGTCCCTAATGCTGAGTCTTATGCAGTCAAATAGAGCATAATATCACTGGAACGATGCCCTGAAGAGGAGACCTGCCAGTGTGTATCCTGATGGTTCTGGTGTGAGCCACTGTGCTGTGAAACAGTGTGGATCTGCTGGGGGGAACTCAGTGAGACTGAGCAGAGGCATCCACCAGGCACCTGAACCTTTTATCACTGCTTGAATTAGAGCAAGAAAATTACAAACAAACAAAAAAAACAACAACAAAAAAAAACACACACAAAAAAAAATCAAAGATAGCTATTGACCTGAGGCTATTTAAATGGAATAAATTTGTAATGTGGTTTAGTCTTCTAAGCTTTTTTGATATACCTGTAAGTTCAAAGGACTTGGAATTATTTAAGTGATCAGATTCAATCCCACATCAGAACTATGAAAATTTCTGACGGTAAAGATTTAAGTTGAGTTTGCCCACAACTAAATACCCTGCCATGGTAGATTTAAATCCTGTTTTTGCTGCAGTATGATGTGAAGAACCGTCGGACGTTTCTGAGGCGCACCAAGTACGAGAGCTTGCACGTTGAGGATCTGTATGTGGGCAGCAAAGTCACTGTTTTCTCCCGTCACCTCACCATAGTGGACTATGGGAATCTATACACATCTCGCAAGCTCGGGAGCCGCAAAGAGAGGTGAGGAGGCATGATTTTGGAATCTTGTGGTTGGCATTTCAAAGTAGATGTTTGCTAGAAAGGAGGTTTCTGTGTTACTGTGGGCAGAAGAGGAGATGGCTGCACGTTTGCACGCAGTTTGAAGGGATCTCATTTACTGATGGCTGCAGAGAAGCAAAGTGGTACCCGTTTATGGGCAAGCCCATAGTTACCTGACTGGTGCATTCAAGGCCAGCTTCTCCATGGTGTCAGCTGCTGGCTCCTCTAGCTATCTTGGGAGAGAAGAGGGGGAGGAGGAAATGGGTCCTGTTCTGCTTTGTTACTCAGCCAGGGCAGGCAGCAGTAGGGTTCTTGTGATTTGTGGGTTCTCTTGGGGCACAATTGATAACTGATGTGTGCTGGGCTGGACCTCGTGAAAGTAGCACCTGTCTCTCTGGGATCTGTGCAGAAGCCTAGTGCCCCACCAGTCTGATCTACTCTCTGTTATTAGTCATAAATGAAAGTACTAGAGGACTACTCCCATTCTCTGTTGTTTTTCCCCACTATGGAGATTTTTTTCTCAGAATTTTTTTCAGCTTCTCTTAAGCTCTCTGTGCATGAGGACAGAAAGTACAGCATGAGAATGTCAATAAAAATTACAGGCTTGTTTTTTAAGACAAAGTTTGTTTATTGTGGATGAAGATAAGACTCACTATATATTTTTGGTTTAAAGACTTGTTTTGGAAAAGACTTTAAGAAAACTGAGAACAAATATCAGGACTAAGAATAAATGGACGCTAAGATTAATTTACAATAAATTTATTGCTGGTTTAATGGCAGCGTGGGTAATCTCTGAACCTGCAAATGAATACATTTTTATAATTTACTCCAGCCTTTTTGAAAAGAACACAGAATATTTTCTTAGGTATGGTACTCCAGTCAACCTTAATCACCTGCCTTCTTGCTCCCTCCCAGTAAGTGGGCTTCTTTTGAACTCTTTTTGGAGAGTTGTACATAACCAGGCACAGAGGAAGAGTTGTATGTTTTAACACGCATCTTTGTCTTAACTGCACAAAACAATTGATGTGAAAATGCCTGCCATAATATCTCTCCAGAGGAATTCTGGTACTTCTCCAAGCTGGGGTTGGGCATGGTGAAAGAGCAGCAAAGGAGGTGGAGACCACAAGGGGATGGATTCTGTATGTGTGGCTGCTCTTTTTGTTCTCAGTGCAGCTTTGGGTAGATTATATCTTTATGTTACTGTAAAGTTGTGCATTTCCTGCTCTGCCTAAATGAACATAATCCCTGGTGCTCTTGCAGTGCTCATGCAGTTAGACCAGGAAAAGGCAGCTTATGATAAAATGACTTTTTCTTCTTGGAGAAGACGTTGCAGTCTGCACAGCAACATCGTAATTGTGTCAATGAAGTGCTTGGTCTTGGGAGGAGGTGAATTTTTGTACTCCTCTACAAAAGGAAGAAAAGGCATTTATGACATGTCAGCTGTTTGGAAAACATTTTAGGAATGTTGGCTGAAAGATAACATAGATATTCAAGTGGTGTTACATATTCAGAATAGCCTAAAAGAACGTAGTGAAACGTGCCTTACACAGGCAAGGGATCCTCAAAATCCAGCTTCTTCACAGAAACTTTCACTGAGTAAACAGGGTCATATTTAAAGAGTTTCCTTGCGCAAAACAGTTGCATGTGAGTTATTTGGTTTTTGGCTTGTTCCTAGCAGGTTTTACAGCAGTTATTGGATGTAATAAGATTTCTGCAGTGCATGATAATTCCCCAAATAATCTGCAGCTGGAATTCTGTTAATTTAAGGTTGCTGAATAAAGCAGAATGTTTCTCTGTCTTTTTTTTGCCTTTGAGCTGTCCAACACAGGACTATTGGCAGATCAGTTCAACTTTGGAAATTTATTCTTCTGTCACTCAATGTATGCTCAGACAGGCTTAGGAGAGGCCTTTGAGGGAGATTGAGGAGTGCATAAAAGAAAATCCCTTGAACAGGGATTTCTGTTTCTGTAGCCTTTCACTTGTGTTCCTGGGTGGTTGTAACCTGAGGTAAACATTTGTCTGACCAGTATGTCCTGTTTAAGTAGGCTTTACTTAGAGTCAGTATCACTGGTATTGAAAATGATGTTGGAAAACTTGTGTGTCACCCAGAAATATTTGTATTCTGTTTTGAATGGGATATGTTATTCTTATGCTTCTAGTCATTGACATAATCAGCATTTCTTCCCCTGCAAGACATAAGCTACTGTACATGCAGCAGTCCTAGTGTTAGAAGAGTAAGTAGATCTCAAAAGCAGTCACAGCATGCTTTGTGCATTGTTCCTTTGATCAGTTCTCATTTTCTGTTGTTTCAATACTCATTGCAGTACTGTCATGCAGTCCCTCTGAAAATGTAAGCAAGTGAGCTTAATTTTCCTTCTTTCTCCTTTGTTCCTAGACATGAAACTTTTTTCAAATCTTCACTGCACACTGCATCATGTCGAACCCCATGAAACATATTCCTAATTAAAACAAAAAATAGGGCACATGAATCAAAATCCAATCTCAGAAATAGTCTTCAGCATCCTGAAGTATACTTTTCATATCCTGCTTACCTCTGAAAAGCACACACTGAAATATTAAAGTTTAAATATCATTGTTAGAGAAAATATATTACAAGGATTGCTCACTGCAGTTTGTATTAATGTCTTCTAGGTAAAGTGCTTTGTAATGCAATATTTCTTTACAAATTTGTAGGAATTACACTATTACTAACAACCTTGAAATTAGAAAAGTAATAACTGACTGTCTTTGGTCAAACATGCAGCTGCTCCTCCTTATGGGCCTTGATTCATGTGGTATGTCCTGTGATATGATAAATAATATCACAAAATGAGGTAGAGTGTGAAATCCTTGGGGAAGAGAGGGACAGGCTGTGAGGCTGCATAGAGTGTGCTGGCAAACTGTCTCTGATGTTGGTGAGAGGTCAGCCTTTCCTGATTTGAAGATGGGGCTAAACAGACTTAGGTTGCACTACAGTGGACTGAAGCACAGTCCTGGTTGATTATTTTCATGCAGTTTATGGCTGCAGCCTTAGTCCATCAATCTTTTTGTATCATAATTCCTGATGGGCCTGGGCCTGAGGTGTATTTGGACTTCACATTGATTGAGGAAATCTGTTTGTTTCTGAGCTCTGAAGGTCGTCTACGCCTCTCCCTTAGTTGCAGATAAAATGCTGCATATGTTCACATCTTCCTGGTTACATTTCCTGGTCCTAACACCTCCCTTGCTTTGCATTTGCTGTGAAATAGGCTGTCTCTTGCCAAAGCATCTGTCAATCTGGGGTCACTTAAGGTTCAGAGTAAATGTAGTGGAAGTTCATCCATCTCCTATAATCTCAGCATATTTGCCCTGGCTGGAATATATTGCTGCTAACCCAAGGGCTGCTTTCCATGCTATGCTGGTATATAAAATAGGAAATTTGCAATTATTTGTCTTTCATTCAAGGAAGTACTGCAATAAAAAATTCCATCTTGGAGAGTCTTTATTGGAAAAAGTGTAGAAGATGGAAAACTGCTCTTTAGGATTGTCAGAGCCGTGGAGTTTCTGAGATACAGGGTTGAATAAATCTGTTAGTTTGTAAGCCGAGCACATTTGAAGCTGACTCACCACAAGATGAATGCAAATAGAAAATGCAGTTTTACAGACCTTCTTTTTGTGCTTGTTATTTTTGATTAATAATACGTTTAGTGCTGATGGTGTTCTTGGTGCTAGGCAAAGCTCACTAATAAAACAGTCCTGGCCCTGGGGATGTACAGTATAAAAAGATAATTACCTAGAAGACAGGATGTACTTGGAAACAGAGATGTGGGGGAAATTGTAGAGATTTTTGGATTGATGTCCCTTAGAATATAGCTGTCAGTCAGTATAAGATATGCAGTACCTCCTCTGCCATCCTTTTATTGTGTCTATTAACAGTGTCAGCTATTTGGCATGCATATTGTATACTGTGAAGTTTTTATACTGTACCAAGCACAGGAGGATCTTCTCACTGAGGACTTGAAGTATTTTAAAAGTAATAAAAACCCAATCATTTAACTTTGAGTTTTATGGAAGAGGCACATGTTTAAGTAATATTTTTAAACAGAATTTTAACAGCTTCAATTTTATGTATATGATTAACATTAGGAAAAAAGGGAGCTGAGCAAGCACAGGGAAAGATTAACAATTCAGTTGTGTTCTAACCCAGAGGTGGGAGTGAGTAGCTACAGACATACCCACTAGCTAAGGAAGAAGTCAAATTGTGTGCTCTGAGAGCAAATGCAGAGGCTGGTAAATAATAACTGCTGGTGGAACACTGTTGAGCTGACTTGGGTTAGAAAGCCAAGGAAATTATAATGTGCAAAGCTTGTTCTTATCAGAATAATGTGTTGCACAGGCATTCCAGAACAGCATGGAAATTGATGAGACACTGGGACAGTGAATATGTGACTGCGACGAAATTTCTCTCTTTGACGTGCTGGTTTTTTGTCTGAATATGAACCCAACATGCACACCAAATGCTCTAAGGAAAGTTGTGTTGGCTGTATCTCCCTACTATTTTTTTTTCCTCCCCAGAACGCTGGCTTTGATTAAACCTGATGGAATGCGTAAGATTGGAGAATTACTTGATATCATTATTAATTCAGGATTGACAATAACTAAGGCCAAAATGATGCTGCTTTCAAGGTAAGGATTTTTTCATGTTAGTTCTATTGTATCTAAATATTTTTGTAATTAAGAATATTCTCTAAAACTATTCTGTGTTGTTCCACATGTCAGATTCATTCCAGTGAGTAAGAGAGGTAAGACTCATCAGTTTCATAATCCTGTAGGTTTCTGAAAGTATTTAGAGATTTAAGCTAAGTATTAAAAAGTGCTGTGCAAATGAGTATGGATGATGAAATATGTCATGTCTGTATGAACCTAAGGTGGCTGCCATAGCTTTAGCAATCCAGCAGTGTTTACTACTGCATGTCTGTATGTCCTCCCCTCGAGGCTTCTTCATACAGTCAGTATTGCTAATTATAATAATTTTATCTTTAAAGTATTTGGTTTGCATGCTCTTAGTAAATCTTATTTTGTCTTAATTTGTGGTCTCAGATTTGTGCTTTTTAATCACTGGATATTCCAGGCAAAGCAAGTGATCTTCTGATGATGCAGGGTTGGACAGGTTTTACTCGTGCATCTTCCTAATCCCCCAGCCTTCACTTCTTATTGAGCCCCAAGATTTAAAAGAAGGCATGCTGCAGAGGAAAGAGAACATAATTAATTTACCTTAGAAGACTTTCCCCAAGTTACTGCACTATTTCTTCATTGTTGCTTTGCCAAAACTATTTGTATGCAACATGCTTTTGAAAAGAAAAGCTGTCTGTCTTATGTAATATCATTTTCCTGTGTTCTTGTGGTTAATGTATGAGGTCAGAAACAATTTTCCTTCACTTCAAAACCTTTTTGGCTTTCTGAAATACTGATAAAACAACTATAAGACTTCCTTCTCTTGTCTCTGCATGCACCTGCTGCAATGTTTGATGATTCTGGTCCCAGATCCTCCATCCAACAGCTCCAATTGATGAGTTCAAAAAGGTTTCTAATGTTTCTTTATAATTCATAATGTGTTTCAAACCATCTTTTTTTTGCTTCCTCTCCTGCAATCTGAGAGATTTGATCCTGAAGCATTGTTTTGGGTGGTGCTTTATTTGAGTGCCTCTCTGAGAAGTCAAACTATTGAGCCAAGTAACATGCTTTAGAGTTGACTCACACTGAAGGGAGGGAAGAAATGGAGACTTGAACTCTTACTCCCTATTGCAATATAAAAACTTCTGCTTGTCTTGTATAATTGAAAGCAATTATTAGTAAGCACAAGACTGGGCTGTGATACTGAATGTATTTAAATAGTGTCTTGAGAGTTTTGTGGTTTCTCTGCATACTCTCTACTCTGTTTCTTGGGACTATGCCATTTTAAAATGATAGAACTATGGCTTTGCCAAACTCTTCTACCCTTAGATTTCTGCAGGTTTGCTTGTTCAAATCATCATAGTCTACTACTTTCTTTAAAGGGATTATTAACAACATTTGTCTGTCAATCACTGTTAAGTAGATTCAAGCCTTCTGTAGAAGTCGTAGCCAAGATATGAAAGTGTGGGCAGGCATTTGCTTCTCCAGTCTCTTCCTTTAACCTATGTCAGTTCAGTCTGTTATACATAGGTGAACACTGTTTTCCATTATTTGCAAACAGAGAACTAATAATGAAATTAAAAAGGAACTGTTATACAACACAACTGCACTTTTACATTTACTTCAATAGGAATTGTTAACTAAGTAATAGAGCTCAATTTGTTTCAGAAATATACCTCTCAAATACTTTTTTACAATTAGAAATGGTAATCCTTAATCTCTTCACATACCTTTAACATATTTGCATTCCAAAATTATTTGGTGAATTAATTTCAGAGGAGGAAGTGAATTGTAGGCAAACCTTTTGCAGAGTGTAGGCTTGAAGTGTGAGATTGCAAGAGTTCATGTGTCTAGCATAATTTTTACATCATGTTTCTGCCTTAGTTATGAAATGGAAGGGAAGCATATTGACTGTATGGTTAATAAAAATACTTTGGACTTTGAATGGCTCATACTTATACTGAACTGAAAGCAGCAAACCAGGAATTATTCAGGTCATTTTGATAAAAAATCTGGAGAAAGATGAGACTATTCAAACATTGATAAATGTTAAGAAAATTAAATTCTTCTTACGTTCTTCTTGATGTTATTTCTTTCCTCTGGCAATATTTGGTTTAAGTCTGGACTGCAAATGGGAGAGAGGCATCAAAAGTTCCATTTCAGATGACAGAACCATGTCTTTGTTCATACTTGGAATCTGTTTGAAAAATATGCAGGCAATTTCTGTCAGTAAAGAGAGCTGCTCAAAATGAGCAAACTCATGAAGACCAGAAAAAATCAGAAGACTGTGCTGCCGGTAAAAACAACTTTCCAATTTGGAATCTCTCAGTCACCCTACGGCACTGCTTTGATTATGAACTTTGTAAGCAGGGTAGAGGCCAGCAATATTGCTTTCTTTCACCTGTCAGTCTCCTGAAGAGCTTGTCCTTCTCTATGAATTCCACCTTCAAAAAGTGGCACACACCAGGATTTGGAGCAAGCCAATACTGAGTCTGCCTTCTCAACAGGATTTCTGAAGCTGCAAAATAGCAGTTTTAGGGCTGAAAAACTCCATGGATTTTTCTAGCTGTTGCCACACTGAAAAAGCAGTTTAGTAAGCAAGAGTAACACATGAGAAGCAGCTGGGGAAAAAGGCAGGGAAGAGAGTAGGTTGGCTGGTGGCAGGGGTGGTGGGGTGAAAAGCCACAAAATGGTGTGTCCATCAGTGGATGGATTGTAGCTCTGCGCTGTGGTGGCCCCCACAATCTGTGTACTTGGGTAGCTGAGCCCAGTGCTGGTAGCAGCATGGCTGTGGCAATGCAGAGCTTGGGAAGGGCCTCCACCGTGTCTGGAAAGGGTGTCCTTCTGCTTCCAGCACCTGAGGAAAGGCTAAGGAACAGCTGTGCTGCAAGCATACTGGGTATGCCTGGGAGCCTTCATTTGCCTGCCAGTGTAAGGAGACCTCTCATTTCAGAAACCCCATTGCTTTTGAAGAAAGCAGTGTGTGGTCACTGCTGTGTTCCCTGAGGAGATGTGCAAGACCAAATTGAGTTTTGAAGTGTGAAAGTGTGGGAGAAATCCAGTTTTAATATGGAGGGCATTGTGCTGCCTATGCAACTTGTAAGGTTTGAGGATACTGAATGGAAACCAGGCTATGCAGTATCTTGTGCACCACTTTAATCAAACACTAGCCTTGTAAAGAAAGTGTTCAAGTGGAGCAGATAAACTGTTTGTTTATGCTTTAAAACCAAACTTAATTAACCAATATCTCCCTCAAACTGATGAAAGATGAAAACAACGTAACAGCAAATGACTTGGCAAGAAAGTGACTCTGCTGCATTTATTTCTCAGCCTCAGAATGTGGGGACCATCAGTGACCCTGAAATGGGCTTCAGTAATTCCTTCTCAGAGCAGGAGCGTAAGGAGTTGTCAGCTATACTTGTAGCCACACAAAATATGACAGAAATTTAAATGTAGTTTCTGTTGTTGGACATGAACACCCAACAAGCTGCCCAGCTTTGGAAGATATTGCCTGTAGAAACATGTTTATGAATGAGATTTGAATGAATGATGATTGTAGTTTTCTGGGGGTGTTTTACATATATATATATATTCTTTTAATAAAAATGTGCATGTGTATATAGCTATATCTATGTCTTTTTACTTTTCCAGAAAAGAAGCAGCTGATTTCTACGCAGATTATCGAGCAAAACCTTTTTATCAGTAGGTATACCAGTTTCAGCTTGATGTGTATTAAGCTTATTTATTGCATGCACAAATTCATTTATCATATTTACCACAGGACCATGGGAAAATCAGAGCTTGTCATAGTTGAGTGGAGCCCTTTGTAAAGCGTGCACCTTTTCTTCTTCCTCCAGGGAGAGATCCTTATTTCAGCTCTTCAGGGTTTTAACTCACACCCTTTACAACCCAGTGGTATCAGGGGAATGTCTTTCGTCCTTCAGAAGTGAAAATGCTCCTAGCAGGGCAAAACTTCAAAGCCAGGGGAGGGGATATCTTCAGGATCAGGGTGGAGCTTGCAGATAAGGAGTATTAGGGAGAACACTTAGTTGTAAGAATTGGTTTAGTAACAAGTACCCCAAATCACAAGTAACTGAAAGGATAGTGCGTGGGGCAGTTTTTACTGTACTGCTACCCTTGGACAAATGTCAGACTTCCATGATGCTAGACTGCTCCACCTAACATGAGAAACCCTAATCTTTCCATAACTGATCAGATGGATGCTTATGACCCAGAGATTGTGTTGTTTCTACTTTCCTTTAAAGTGCCAGTAACTTTCTTTTACTCCCTCTCCATTGGGCATTCTGCCTCTTCTAGGAAGAAGCTGCCTTGTGTTTTTAGCCATGTTGGTGCCTGGGTTTGCACTGATTTGGTTGAAAGACATGGTTTCAGTACTGTCATGAAGTGCTGAGAATTAGCATTGCCAGCTGCTCTCCTGCAACAGCAGCTGATTTACTGTGGGTCCAAACTCAAGCCCTTCAGAGAGACATGGCCCCAGGCTGTGTCTGACCGTGCTGGAGGTCAGAGGATGGATGATTTGGAATTGCCTTTTCTTTGCTGAGTAAGCCTGCTTGAATATGTTGATAAATAATCAAGAATTTTGCCTGCAGTGTTATTTCATAGATGCCTATCTATACTAATGGTAATTGTCTGAGGAACTGTAGCCTCTGTCCACTGTGATGTGCCTGTCTCCCATCCTACAGTCCTATTGGCTACATCTCCTGTATAGGATTTTTCTCTAAATTAGAAATAAATAGCTCTAGAGCATTCCAAAACAAATAGAAACAAGAAACTTCAAGGCAGTAAAGTGTGAAATCTACGACTTATTAATATTTAGTGTTGTATTACTTGTCTTTTAATTCAGATTTAGTTTGCAAGTTCACTAGTCAGTAAATCTAGTGAATAGTAAGGAAAAATAACAATTCTATTGTTTGGAAAATAATGGTTTTCATATGAAAGAATTTTTAAAAAATGAGTATTCAAGGATTAGTCTGCACAGTAAATAGTGTTGTAGAAATTGCTTTTTTCTTGGGTGTATGTATGTGTACTATTTAACTGTCCTAAAAAAGCAGACTGACCAACAGAACCTATCTTTTAATAGCTTTCTTCTGTGTAGTTTCTTTCCATAGTTTCTTTCCACTAACTTTCCATAGTTTTAATATTGTTTCTTTAGCAAAGAACCAGTAGGATTTCTCTTCTCTTCTTGGCCAGTGATCATTTGGAAGAAGGTAGCTGGAGAAGCATGCACATCTACAATTATAATTGTGTAAAGCTCTCTTTTTAAACAAAGTAGTGCAAAAAGTATTGAGTCAATGTTCTCCTTTGTTGGTTCTGTCCAGACTAAACAGTGAGAAGACAGGCTTGTTGGTGTGCATGTTTTGTGAAGATACAGTATTGTAGTTAATGGTGTTTTGTTTAGTTTTTAATTACAATGTTTGGGTTACCAATTTTAGGTGGTTGTTTTCTGTGTAAGGTGGTCAGGATAGGAGGCAGGTTTCTCCTGACAACCTCTTCTCCTTACTTGGATTCCTCCCATTAAAATCACTTGAGTTCTGCCTATGCCAGGATGTAATAGCTCACTTTGTGAGTAAGTCCTCTCTCCCATACAAACTTCCCAACTCTTTCCCTTCTCTCCCACTTTGGACTTTGGCTAGGCAAAATTCATGGGAGAGGTTGTGGGGCAGTAGAGCAATTCAGCTTGAAAGGAGTGCTGAAGTTCTGTCAGTGGGTACAGGTCACATGTGGGAATCTTGAAATGCTGCTGTGCAAAAGAGGCAAGCTTAGAAATCATTCCTGTCAGACAAGTGGTTACCAGGGTCTCTCTTTCACTGTTACCAGGACACCAATACTGATCCTTTACAAATTCTTTTGAAATCTAACATTCTGCAAAGTAGCTTGATCGAGTTTGGGTTGTCTACAGGTTGCTTTTTTTCTGCAACCATAATAAGGGAATTTCTGCATATGACCTAATCTAACCTCCTCCTCAAAGCAGAGTCAACTTCAAAGTAAGATCAGGTTACTCAAGGTCTTCCAAGTTGTGTTCTGAGCATCTCCACTTGATCATGTTTTTGTTGGTGTTGATTTGTAGCATGTATCACCATGTGCAGTTTCCATTTTGCAGTGAGCTTCTCCAGTTTATAATGAGTGGCCCCATTCTTGCTATGGAGCTCTTAGGAGATGATGCAGTGAGTAAATGGAGAGCAATAGTGGGGCCAGCAAACCCTACAGCGACCGAGAGCGAAACACTGGACAGCATCTCGGAGAGCTTTGGACACGGTGGCCTAAGAGATGCAGCTCATGGCTCAGATTCAGTTGCTTCAGCTGCTAAAGTAAGTTTTTGACTCCTTCTTGACTGAGGTTTGTTTTTACTTTTATCTGCTAACAGATTAGGAATTTCTCATTTTGTTTCCACACTTGAGTTCAGAACTAGTTTACATATTTTTCACAGCTCCTTTTTAGCATGGAAAAATAAATCATCTGAAAACAGAAATCTTGTTTATCACAAAGATGAATCTTGGGTGCTTTGATCAGGAGAGCATGCCTGGTCATTTTTAATGTCTCCTGTACATCACAACCAGTGAGTTAATTGCATAGTCTGCGTAATCTACCTATAGTCTACCAATGTTGGTCATAAAAAGGAAGGGATTAAACAATTAAATCCTCATGATTGATTGATGTGTCACTGTGGTGTCTTAGCTGTAGACCACTTTTGCTGGGGAAAGATAACAACTGTTGTTTCCTTGATTCTAGTCCTTGCTCTGTTTTAATTGAAACAGCTACAGTAGCACAGCTGGAGAGAGACCTGCCTCAGAATACCTAACAAGCTGCCAAGTAGTGTGTACTAGAGAATGTGCACAGAGATCATACCCTGGTGGTGAGGGCAGAGTTGGGCAGCCTCCCGTTCTGGCTGCTGCAGGCTGTGAGGCGCAGCAGGCTGACTGCAAAGCACGGGTGGTGGCCAAGCATTCACCCTGCTGCTCTGCACCATGCCTGAGCTGCTGGATCCTCTTCCTGTGCCTCAGGTTTTGGCAAGAAATCAGATCTTGGATGTGAAGTACTTCTTCTGCTGGCTGACTTGATGGACATGTTACAGAGTCAGAAAGAGTTGGAATAGAAGTGGTCTTTTCTGGTGTAGGAGAGTTACAGTCAGCAAAGTCTTTGAAGTTCTGGTTAGATGTCTTCAAATAGGCAGGTGAAAGTTTCTCTTTTTTCCTGTGTACTACCATGACAACAGTGCTAGCTTCTGAACTGAGAGTGTAGGAAAGAGTTAGCATAAATTCTTGATCAGAAGCATAAATGTGTGCTTAGGTTTTAGTTTGTTGTTCTTGTTGCATTTCATTATTTTTGAAATGCTGTCTGAAGGCTCCGTTCATCTGCAGCATTTTTATGACACTGGGATTATTTTGCTGGACATCTGTAGGTGTGTGCATCTTTGCAGTGTTCCTGATACCGATCTTTAATAAATGAACCAAAATTGTGAATTTTGTGTCCTTGTGCCTCTATTAATTTAGTAGGCCCGGTATTATATGGCTGTATAGCAGTTGCTATGGAAACCAGTTGGCTGTGCCTGCAGACGCTTTGCTGAAAAGAAAGAATGTAAGATAAAGGGACCTAAATGAACTCTTCTGACAGAAAACTGAAGTGTCAGCCACATTTAATGAACATATTGTAAGCTGAACACTTAAAGTGGAAAGCTGCATTGTTCTTTTGATGGCTAAATGACAAGTGAAAGTATGTCTCTGATACACTCTAAGCTGCTGTCTCTCTGCAGGCCAAATTTTGTAATTTCTTTAGATCGGGAATAAAGGGTAAGGAAAATAATTTATTATTTTAGGGCTCCACAAGATTTTAGTTTGGCTTTTCTTTATATCAGTCCTTTATGTCAGTCCAGCATTATTGAGTTTATTTCCTTTTATGAATTTTAATGGATAAAACTAAGTGTTAAATATTATACATATTTTGCTGCCTTTTCCTCGCTGCTTCTTTTAGAGCAAATAGCGGTTAACAGAGTGGGACAAGTTCTTTGAATCATGCAGCATTTTATCAGTAGAAGGATGTAGGAAATGAACCTTATTGTCTCAGGTGTGCCCACTTAAAATGTGGATTATTTACTAGCAGAAAAACAAAGGCCCTTTTCCCTTCTGTTGAAAGATCCGTTAGTTTGAATTGTGTAATTGTTCAAGAAAGGATTACAGAAATTGTTGATGTGTCATGAGCTAAAGGTAAGTCTATTCCGTTTAAGTTGAACTAGCAAATTAAATTAGACAATTCCAGGAAATGGCCTTTAACTACTGTTATACAGGAAAAAATCAAATACATTTGGTAGTAGTATTTCTTTGATGTAATTTTTTGAATTTGACCAATAGGTATGAAATGGAACCTGTGTTTTGCACGTTTGTTAATTGGCAGATTGTGTAACATATGTGAATAAATGGTATGGAAAAAGTGTAAAGCTGGCAATGAACAGTGAAAAAATATCATTGAGGAAAGAAACCTGACTGCCAAGTTCACCCCAGTATGGTCTAAGACCCAAGGTGTTTGATACCTAAACAGTGATGGTAGGAAGAAAGAAAGAGATTGGAACCAAAAATGTTCCTTTGATTTATCTGAGAAATCAAAGCAATCGAGTTCATCAGCTTCAATTAAGTAAGATTTAAAAAAAATTATAGGGCCAATAAGGCATGAGAAATGAGTCAGCAATTTTAGACAAAGGTTTAATTGTTTAAGATGAAAGAAAAAACGTAAACAATTTGGAAGGAAGTCAGCTTTGTATATGGAAAGAAAACATACTGAGAAATGGATAGTAGTTGTATTTTTGCTTATATAATGGAAAAGATTTGAAAAAAAGGAAAAATAAAATATGTGTATAAGGGAGTGGATTTGGAAAGATATTGAGGAGAGAGAGCATTGAGAAAACTGTGAATACCTTTACCAAATGTTTGTGGCAGCAGCATTTTGAATGTGTGTGAACAGATTGCATTGCAGAACTGAGAAGGAGGACATTGCAAGAAATACTCCAATCCTGTTTTTATGATTGTAGCAATGGCGCCAGAGAGGAAAAGATACATTTGAGTTAATGTTTTAGGGAAGAAGTATTTGTGGAAAAAAAATCTGCACTTAAGGTTTATCTTCTGTGATTATGGATACTTCAGATGTTGTTACTTATGATAAAAGCTGATGTGTGCAGCTAGATCAATCTAAAATGTGTTTAATTACAATTGTTTTCAGGAGCTGGAGTTGTTCTTTCCCTCCAGTGGAGGTCGTGGACCAGTCAGCAGTGCAAAATTCACAAACTGTACTTGTTGCATTATTAAGCCTCATGCTGTTAATGAAGGTAAGCAATTATTATTAATGCAGATAGCAGAGGAGAGAGTAGTGTGTGTTCATTGTACCCACGGTCATTCCTGTGCCCCCATTTTGGGAGAACAACACTGCGTGAGCACAGGGTGTATTTCATAGTACATGCAAAGCTTGCAGATACATTGTCTTTCATACACATTTAGTATTTCTGCAGTTCATTTCCGTGAAGTGTGAGTGGGTTGTGTGCTTTCCATCCAGTTCACTTCAGAATAAGAAGGGAGAGGTGAAAAAAAAGAAGGATTAAAAGGTACATGAGGTTTGGCGTAACTTACTGTGACGGCTTCCCATGTCCTTGCTCCTGTCTGCCCAGCACAGTCACCTGCTGGAGGTTAGCATCCTCCCAACAGAGTGAAAGCAGGACACCTGGCCATGATCCAGGGCCTTCCACTCAGGCAGTAGCACATCAGATAAAAACCACTCACAAAGGGAGATTTGTGCTGTTACAAATCTTGTTCAGCAATATGCAGTGGGCATGGAAAGTAGGAAGGGCTTGTTTATGAAAGTGAGACAAAGACCTAAAGCATTTGGTGGATTTTGTGATGGGTTCTGTGCTGGAGAGTGCCCTGGGAGCTTGCCATAAGAGTATTGGAAATGTTTAATGCTCTACTGTTACCATGCAAAAATAACCTCCCTTGTGTGTCCCGTACTTAGATCCAGGAGCATGTGTAGGAGCAGTGAGTGCAGTAAAATATTTTGACTCAGGCTCTGAAACAGTATTTTTGAATGCAGAATAAATAGCACCATGTGAGAGCATAGGGTTTTTTCTTAGTAAGATGCAGAGCACACTGCAACATTTTAATCACTGCTTTGTGGATAACTTAAATGGAAACAGCAGAAGTGGCTGGAGCAGTTTCCAGGCCTTTCGCACCTCAAGTGGGATGTCTGGAGAGCTTGCTGAAATAAAAAAAAAGACTTTCACAATAAAGAATCTCGTAGTTGCTACTGATAATATGCCTGTTATCTCTTCCAGACCTTGCATGGTATCTGTTACTGATAAGTCTGCCATCCAGCAAAGACATAGTGATGTTCCTTTTACAGAAATATGGGCAGCAGCTGGGACTATGCTTTCACCTACATGTTTGCTGAGGACAAACTTTCCTGTGGCAGGATTGTTAGGGTCCTTCATTTGAGTGTAAAAATAGCAAAATGGATGATCTGGACTGTTTTTTTAGACTTAAGATATAATTTTAATTACATATAGAGGCTCAGACTCTTATCTTAGTGAGCTCAGGTCTTCTCTTCCTATTTTCAATCTTACTCATGACTGTGGATTTCATGGCCCTGTCTGTTACTTTTTTTTCCTTGAACTTCTCTGAATTTTTTTGAGTCGCCACAGGACGAATTCTGACCCTACTTGCACTTCCCTCTAGGAGTGTGAGTGCCTGTAGGTGGTGAGGATAGTGAGAGAGAGAAGAGGAGGTATGGATATAGATAAACAAAAAATATATGTGAACACCCATCTTTGCAGTGTGAGCACTGGTCTTAATGTCCCCTATATAGTCCTTTTTCTCACACCACAGAGGGCTGGAAAGTCAGAGGGCAGCTTCCAAAGAGCAACTAAAATTTGAGCGACAAAAAGTGTACCTTGTGTGAGCATTCTCCCTCCATGCAGCTGTGATTACTACTCTCAACAAAATGAAGAAATCAGAAGTGACTTTTCTGAGTCAGCAAAATGTTTTTGCTGGTTTTGTCATGGTTTAACAAAATCCCTCACTTCTCTGGGGTTGAGGAGAGAATCAGAGGAGTAAAAGTGAGAAAACTCATGGGTTAAGATAAGGACATTTTAATAGGTAAAGCAAAATCTGCATGCACAGTCAAAGCAAAACAAGGAATTATTTATCACCACTTTTCATGGGCAAGCAGGTGTTCGGTCACCTCCATTTTAGTGTCTGTGATCAGCTGTGTCCAGTGGTACTTGAGACATTCTGGTTGTACCAGCAGCACCTCCTGTATCTCAGTTGAAGCAGGTGCTGTAATGGCTTACGGGCTGCCCTTTTGGTGAAGTTACATGTGGGATACTGTGTGGTCTTAAAAATGAGCAACTTGCTTACCCCCAGTGACACCAGTTGTGCTTGTGGCTCTCCACCCTGCTGTTTACGGGGGGGAGCAGGTAAGTGGAAACCCAGCAGCTGGAGAGGAGAGGAAATCCTGTGTTGCTGTCAGTGTGAAAAGGTGGTTTGGCAAAGCCAGAGGCGTGGAGAGAAATTTATGTGGGTCAAAGCAACAGAGCCTCTTTTGCATTGGAGTTTTGATTTGTGCTCTACAAATTTTCGGTATTGAGTATCTAAAAATAAACCTTTTTGCAATTTCCTGTGCACTGCTGAGGCTTTGAACTTGGCAATCTAATTACTGTGAATATAAGCTGCTCATTACATATTTACAATTACATGAAGTTGCATTTACATACTTGAGTTTATATAGAGATTTAGTCTTTATTTCTGCAGAGACATTTGACTGAATTAATGATTTGAATTTTGCTTTCTGGCCCTTTTCCCCAGTGTTTGTTTTTCCTCCAGAGTCCAGTTATTGCATAACTGATTCTTAGAAGGAAAAATCTTCCTGGTTTTCCATACTGGAAGATGATTTGCTTTAACAGAAGCTGTAAACTAGGGTGCTTTTCGCTGTCAAAAGGCTGAATGTAATCTCTACTTTATACTGGTTAATCCTTGGGCAGAATACTCTTTTAGGGAATGACTTTGATTGCCACAGGGGTTCCTGTCCAGTGAAAAAATAGTGGAAAATCAATGTTGGTTTTATCTCTGGCCTCGCTGCCTCTCTCCTGATGGACATACAGAAGTGTCTGGTCCTAGTGATGCCTTAAATGGCTACCTAGAAACAGACTAGACAGGAATAAAGGAGGTATTTATTTGAAAGGCCTTTAGATGTACGCTTTGGTCTCCAGAGGGTCTTGCTTCAGTGGATCCCAAAATGGATGATAGGTCACGAGTTCTTCACACTTTTATATCAGCATCAATTCACCAACCAGAACCCAGGCAATGATGGAATTTCCCCAAGCTTTCCCTCCGCTCCCCAAGATGAGGGTTTACAGTTTTTTGGCCTAGGACAGTCTGGGTGTCCTTGGAGAGCAAGCTAGAGAGGCTTTGTTATGTCTGTCTTAGCATGAGAGAACAGCACTTAACGAGCTGCAGGAACTTCAGAGTTACACTAGCAGTACAGGATTTGAAAAATATAAAAGTTAGAACCTAAGGCATCCCTAGGCAGCTGCAGCAGCAGCCTGGCCAGCCACAGCAGGACCTGGTGCAGTGCCCAGGCACCTGAGAATTCCTGCAAGCAGGAGTGTCAGCATGTCTGCCAGGCTGCAGGGGAACCCTGAGGTGTTGGGAGACTGAGGTGAAGTTTAACTTCAGCTGTCAAGGGTGCTGGTAATGCTGGAGCAATGGCATCACTGGCCCTCTAGGAATGTGTGCCATGCACGTCTCTTAAAGAAGTAAGGCCACAGCTATTTTGTCAGTCTCGTGTCAGCCTAACATCTTCTGTGCAGGGTTGGAGGTGGGTAGGCCATGGAAGGCAATGTAGCCCAGAGCTCTGGACTAGACAGCTTTAGCTCACTGGTGGCTGCTCCCAGTGGATATGGAAAGCTTCCCTGGCTGGCAGCAGTGAGGTGGTTGTGTTTTAACTCTGAAGAGGCTTTGCAAGAGCAGTCCACTTCCTCCTCACTGAAAGCTAGGAGAACATAAAAGCAACCTCACTCCATGCAAATTTGTTCTGACCAGGGTTGCATCAGGGAGACATGATGTAGTTTATCCCCTCTAGAATCTGTTACACTTCTCAGTTGCTTTTCATTTCTTCCTCCTCTCCTGAGACCAGTTTTCAGTAAAGGAGGATGGTAACTAATAAGCACGGCTCTAGGATTGTACGTATTGTATGTAAACTTTTGGTGTGGGTCTGTGTTCTGTAATCCTCCTGCTTCTTGTGGTTCTGGTACTTGAGATATAAGATCATAGTTGCAATCACTTAGACATTCTCATTTTGTAATTCCTCTTCTGTTAGTAGGTCTGGAGGTATTAGCAATAGTGCTCATAAGCCAAAATTGTAAATTCACCAAAATGGATAAATAACAATTTAATGCCCTGAGCATAGTTACGACTCAACTGTTTTGTAAGCAGAAATAGCAGTAGATCACTGGGTGGGATTAACTTTATTATTTTTAAGTGTAACAGTTTAGTCATGTTTGCTGTAGGAAGTAGACTTTGGTATTTCTTGACTGGTTTAAAGTTTCTTTGATGTGACCTTTAGCTGCTTCCTTTGAAAAATAAGCAGGGGAAAAATTTGAAAGTAGTGATGATCAGGCTATAAAGGCTGAGGTCAGAAGTGTGTAATACGCAAACTGAAAGGTCTGCCTAGAGGCAAAGAAAGCTCTATGGTTTTGAGAGCTCCTAGGCATGAGACTAACTACCCAGACAGGTTTGTTCTCCTGGTGTGTGTTAAGCGTGAAATTTTGTTCTAACATTTCTGGTAAGTTAAATCCTTTTTCCTCTTATGTAATTAAAAAAAAAAAATACAGTGCTGTCTTCCACAGTATTCTTCAACTAAAGAAAATAAAAATCTCATAAAAAGCAAAAGGAGCAGAAATAGGTTCTTTCCAAGTGGAAAAGATATTCTGTGAAAATGTGGTTTTAGACCTGTTCTGTGTGGATGATAAAACTTACAGAGCTCTTCTATATTAACTTAGTAGCTAGTGGACAGCTTTAGAAAGTTGTAGAACTTTACATCGATTAACAAAAAGTTGCACGACAGGAAATCGTAAGAATCATATGTCCTTCTTTATACAAAGGCAGAAAAATTCCAATTGAGAGAGTAGTTTGTAGCTCCAAAAACCTGAATGTGACAAAAAGAATACCAAAGATGGTAGTTCAGTCTCAGGCAGGTACAGAAACAAGGTTTACTTATGTAGAATTTCAAGTGAAGTTACTGTATAAAAGAGAGCGAGGAGATGACTGTAGAGCATGGGAATGCAGCCTTTTAGTGGATTATCTGACTGCAGGCAACTGGAGAACTGTCCTGACACACAATACACTCGCTGCTCTTTGAAAGAGAGAAGGTATCACTGGTAAAACATCCAATTCACATCTGTATCATGCCAAGTATACTTACATGTGTGTAGCTAGGAAATTGAATAAGCTTTGAAAAAGAAGAAGAGGGCATAGTAGAGGTACAAATCTATTATCACTCTTTGCACTACATATCTATTTTATAGTTTTTTCTCAAGACTATTTGTATTCATTAGATAAGAAAACTCTGGAAATGGTTTCCTTTTTTTACCCTTTTAGGCATAAGTTTGAGTAATTAATTATTTTTATTTTCAAGAGACCTAGAATTAGAACAGGGTTTTCAGAAGCTGGCTTGAGAAAAAATGAGGAGTGCAATTTTCTCATAAGTAATCTGAAAGTAAATCTCCTTTCTGTGATGAGTGTGCATAATAGGAAGGTGAAGTGCAGATGCTGTGGAGTTCACCTCATTATAGGCAGAAGTTTTCTTTGGATCTCGTCTACAAGGTTGAGTGCCAGGGGGCATCAGTGATAGCCTTGATGCACTTAACAATTGGGAGTCTGGAAGGAATTATTTGAAGATAGAATCTGGAAATGAAAAAAAGAAAATTGTGGAATGAAAACAAATCTTTGCAGATACTTCAAAGTACAGTGGATGGTCTGAGATGTGACCTCAGGGTATTCCCACATGCAGTATGGCAATCTTAGTGCTGCAGTCATGTGGGGACTAAGTTGTAAAACCCTGTGCTTTCAGCTGCAGGCATTCTTTTGCAGATAGATTTGCCCAGGGAGGAGACGTACTTATGTCAAATGACATGTGGTTTGTTTCTTATGTTTTCCTTGAATATATATTATATATAGGGTGTTGAAGCATTTGGTGGTGTCTAGTGGTGCTGGGTTTTTTTTGGTTGGTTGTGGTTTTTTCTCTTTAGAGAAGCTAGAAAAAAGTGATTAAAATGAAAACAACCTACTTTGCCACTTCATCACCATTTTTTAGAATAAAAAAATTTAGCTTTCATGAGATCAGTCATCCATACGCTTCCATCTGTGTTTTGAATTCTTTGCTGTAGTTGTAATGATGGATATTCCTTGCCTGGGATTTTGGTTTTGAAACCAAGCCCATAGTGTTTCGCGTTTATTTCCTGCATAAAGTTTTAGCACCTTGGCATTGGTTTTCCAGTTTAGACAGATTTTGGATTTCAATGGCTAGTAGAGAAGTGCCATTTATTTTTTTGAAGTATGAAAAATATATTTTACATTTGAATTGATTAAGGTAGAAGAGGAGGTGAACTGAATTTGAAAATCCTTTCTGACAGTTTGAGACTGAAATGAAGAGGAGGAGATACATTTCAGAGAAACAAACAGATCAAATGGCACAGCCAATCCTTGCTGAAGCTCATAAGTATCCTCCAACTGGAAAGAATGTATTTCCTGCTTGTGTTCAATAGACTTACATTGGTGGTATCCATGTTACTGAAAATCATCTCTATGCAGGGATGATGGCATTAAAAAAAAGAGACATTAGAAACGAATGTTTACTACTGCATTTTGGGATTTTCACTTGTAAAGGGTTAGAGAAAAGTCAATTCTAAAAGTGGATCAGGAAATTTCAGGATAATGAAACTTCTTTCATATCAAGGAAACTGATGAATCAGGAGTGTGTAATTTCATTTAAATCACTCAGTGAGTGATGGACATATGATGGGCATTTACCAGCATGTCTTTTGTGAAGGCAAATATGCTTCATTGATCTCTGAATTGTCCAAGTATGCTTTCTCTAAAGGAAGGTAAAAGAGTGTCAGTAGCCTAATATCAGTGAATATCAATGGCTTTGAGAAAGTTCTTTACTGTTAGGAAAGCAGAATTTTCCTCTAGTGGAGTAATTTGCATGTTTAGGTCTTTGCAGCATAGGCATCTTCATAGCTTTAAATGTTTGCCTGAATGTTGTACTGGACATAAGCACGTCAAATTAAAAGGGCTTTACAAATGTAGTCTTGTCAGGCATCCTGGGGCCAGTTCTTGTCAATACTGTCATTAATTGCTCAGATGGGGAAGGACAGGGCATGCTTGCAATGTTCACACATGATACCAAGTGCCTACTGAAATTTTGAAGGATGTGATCAGAATTCAGAACATTCCTGATAAACTGCAGAAATGAAATGATGTGAAGATGGTGAAACTGAATACACTGTGTAGCACCACTGTGGAAAAGGGAAAATAAATGCATAGATACAAAATAGAGAAGGACTGGCAGGTATCAGTGAAAAGTTTGTAGAAAAATTGTTGGTATAGTGATGAAACAGGCACAATCCATGTTCACTATGTACCCACTAGTTCTGCTCAATGCTCATGAGAATCCAACTTGTGTATCATGTCCAGTTTCTGGGCACTCTGTTTCAAAAATAACGGAAAAAGAGAGCAAAAAGAGTAAGCGATTTAGCCAATGAAAACTTGATGGGTTTAATTTATTTAACCTGAGAGGGGTAGGACCAGGATATACAGCTTTCTCTAAGTACATTTACAAAATATGAGCATATTTACTAACTTAGATGAAAGAAGATTTAATGCAATCATTACCAGAAAACTTTATAGTGTATCACTGGCCCAATATTTGAGGGTGTAATGGAACCTGAAGTTATCAGAAATTTTTGAGAACATTTTAGAAAAATGAAAAAAACGTGGCTGTGCCTAATCTAACTCACTGTACCTTGGAGCAGAAGGTAAATATATTAAAGTCTCTTCTTTGCTGCCCTTTCCAAATAGGAATGTAAGGAGAAAGGTGAGATACTGGATCTGAAAACAGCCAAGACACAGAATGCAGGAGTATGTGATAGTCTTTTGCCAAGTTGAAAATAAATTATAGAGCTTACAGTATATTTACTGTTGATCTAGGACAGTGAGTTGGTGAATTTTTCACAGGAAGTAGAATGTAAAATGAGTAAAGGCTGTAGTGGATCTCATGAGGGTTTTAACCTCCAGAGTTAATTTAAGTGACAGTGAAATAGTAGATTGAAGTTATTGTTTATAATTATGGGCTAATACACATTCTAAGGAATTGTTTTAACCACTTCCTCTCTGTAACTGTAACCATTCATGAGAAGTCTCATACACAGTGTTCAGTAGGGATAACCAGAAAAAAGGAAAGAAAGGTTAGTAAACTTGTGAATGGTTTGAATTATAATACTGAATGCCATTGTATAATCCAGTGGTACAGTCTCAGCTAAAACATCATATTTAGTTTTGTTCACGCTTAAGAAATAAGCAAAAATAAATAAAACTTATTATAGCCGTAAAACATTCTACTGGATGGAATGATTGACCATAATCTTCTTAAATTTAAAAAAAAAAACTGAGTGGATTTCCTAAACGAGTACAAAGAATTGAATATCTTGAAAGAAAGAACAAAGCAAACTGGGTATTTCTTTTTAAACTTTCTCTTAACACAGGAACAAAGAAATAAACCTAACCTTTTCTGGGTTTTGGGGTTTTTTTGTAGGTATACAACCATCAGATTGAGTTCAGCATAACTGTTGCAGAGATACTGACCTTTCTTCATAATATTTCTTTCTTCTTCAGATTCTGTTCTCCAGTGGCACACCCTGCACAGCCAAATTGCTGGATATTTTGTGTAGTTTGGCCGTGTTCTTTGCCTTGAATTTCCCTATGGGCCTTTGTATCCGAGTGCTAAGTGTGACTCTCCCCATCTGTTCCCATGCAAAAATTCCCAGAATACCTTTTTTCCCCTACGAATTTTCATCATTCTGGGTCTTATAATGCCCTGTCTGGCATTCACAAGTGTGGTCTTGCCTTGTTCATCGTGATTCAGAAAGTTGCAGCTGGGATTAAGCCTTTGAACCTTTCACCCTCTCTGAATCTGTCAGTTCCCGTTCTCAGCCGCGTCACGCACTTGGTCATTTTGGTTTCAAGGCCTCCTGAGATTTACTGTCTACATGCATAATTTTTCTTCTGCTAGCAGTATCCTGACTGCTGTTTTCCAGTAAGGCTGTGGTGATATCTTTTGTCTTCACTCCTTTAACTTTTGGTATTTTCAAATGAATATTTTCCATTAAGGTTTTCACCAGTGCTGCAGTGTTGATAGAGTTCTCCATGAGTGTCTGTAAAGCTGCCCTTCAAACTTCATGAGGTTCTCCTTTAATACAATACCTAGATAAAAAAGAGGAATGATGAAAAATCTTGGATTCTATTGCTATGAACAATATTCTCTCATCATTTCCTCACATGCTTCTCTCTCTTCTGTCTGTATCCACTGGTCTCATTGCTCACCTAGGTAGATTTTGAGATCCCGAGACCTACTCCTTTGCTGGCCCAGTGTGTGTCACTCAGGAGACCCTCCGTCATTCACTTGGTGTGCTAGAGCACAGATGCAAGAATGATTGCATATCCTTTTTCATACAGTACTCAGTGGGGCTAGGAGACCAATAATTATAGGTTATCACTGTGACCAAACTTTTGGGGAATCTAGAAATAGTGTATTTATGCTGCATAGTAAAGGTGCCAAGAGTTGTGTTATTCCTAAGTAGAAAAAGAAGGGAGAGACAAACCTTGTTCTTCAGGGGATAGGTTGACCGACTGATAGGAAGAAGTGCACGTTTTGAGAAGAACATCTGTCATCTACTTACTGCCCAGTGTTTTTCAGTGTTGTCTGAAACAAAAGATTAGTGAGAACTTCAGCTGAAATATGTTGCAGGAGGGCCCAAATCTGAGTCCCACTTTTCCATCATCTAGAGGTCAGAAGGGACTTTGCTTGGAGTCATGCCTGATCATGATTCTCTGGAGTTTTGAAGTAGGACCTTACCACTTGACAGTAAAGAATCAGATTATTTTTTTATGCTATGAAGCAAAATTGCATTTCAAAATGTCAAAAATAGACATGAAATGAAATTGCTACTTACAGTTAGCGATATGTTAAGCACCCAGTACAGGTTACTTTTAGAAATACGTTACTGGATGAGGTGGATCATCAATCTGATCAGTCATGGCATTTTTTTGTATTCCTGTCAAAAAATGCTGTTGTTTAGGAGGAATTATTTTTAATTATTGGAAGGGTTTAAAAAAATGACATATGGAGGCTGAGATGAGGAAGCTCGTATTGCCTTGCTTTGAAAGCAGTCTGCTGACTTGCCTAATAAGCTTTTAACAGAGGAGTGGTTAGAGTAGGAAACTGGCCAAGGGAAGAGAATGTAACATTCCTACTCCTAAGGGCTGGTGCTTCACAATGCACTGGGACTGAAAGGTCCCAGTAGCACAGATGCTGTGGCTCATTGATTAAAGTGCTATTATGTTCAAAGTGACTTTCATTAAACTGTTTTATTTTATCCCAATGCCTCATTCTGCAAACAGTTGTAACATTTTTCAGTCTGATGTCTTCCCTGCTACTTTCTGTTTCTTAATGAAGGACAATTTTCAAATATTGTATGTTGTAAAACAACAAATCGTAGAATATTAATGTAATTGAGGGCATCTTGGTACTTTATTATTTTACCTGACTTTCAATTATTTTACCTGATTGAAATATGTTGGAATTTTATCTGTCCTGTACTAGGTGTGTAGTGACATAATTCTGCCTAGCAGACATAAAATGTGTGCCTATGCTCCCTTTCTTTCACTATATTTGCTTGGATTAGTGCTAAATTCCTTCAGTTATATTTACTAATGCTTGTGATTCTTTTGTGCTTTGCGACTGAAAATTCGTCATAACTGGTGCCTAATCTGTAGCTTTGATTTGGGTTCTTACTGTAATCACATTTTGAACATCCACTGACCCTCTTTGAAGGGTCCTTAGAAAGTTGTTTTTTCACTACAGATTTGGATTTTAAAGTTGAAAAGAATTATTGAAAGCTGCTGAAATGTCACTCTAATTAGTTCATCTTTTCCTAAGCCTTATCTGCCCCCAAAGAGGATACGTCCCAATTCAGTCATGCAACTGGCTGAAAGCCTCAAGCAGATCCCAAGCCGAGCCTTGAGCTTCCACTCTTCTGTTGCTTGGGGATTACCTTTGTGCTTTTTGTTTCTATTTTGGTTCAGGTAGAATTTGAGAGGAAAGTGTCCCTGGGAGAAATGATACATAGATTGCCTAAACTGGGACAAGGGAGGCCAACTCCCTGGATCTGTAGATCTGCGCTGCCACTGGCAGTTTGCTTATGTTCCTCTGCCTCAATTCCCGCATCTGGAAAGTGGAGCTAACATCCTGTTTTGCAAACATAAATGGAATCTCATGCCCCTTCTTCCTCAAGGCACTTGGAATTTTTTGGGTGAGGTGTCTATCTGTTTGAATGGTCACAATAAGTCCTTTGATTAAGCCTCTTGGGTGTTGCAGACATGGACAATCTGTCTGGAGCAGCAAAGGGCTGTGTTGATCTCATGAGTGAGAGTGAACTCAGAAATACAATGTAGTGGAAAATCTTGATAGGTTTATCACAGTTATTAAAGGAACCTTGCATTAAAGACATTTGTGCAAAATACCTTCCTACTTTAATTTCTATTGTTAAAGGAGACTATCTCTTCTCTGCAGCAAAGATAGATCTTAGTGACTTCAATAGAGAAACAGCCCAGAAAGCTTAGTACAGTCCCCCTTTTTTTCTCTAAAACATGGATTTTGCTTGTAGGTTGTAAAACTGCTGAAGACAAAAGTTCTGTAAAATGCAGATCTCTGTAATACCCCATAACTTGATGTATTTTGATTAGATGCTCATTGGCTGGGAGTGCCTGTGCAAGTAGCCCATTCTTGACTGATGAAGTGTAAAATGGACATCTGTGAGGGCAATCAGCTGTCCCTTACCTTTCTCATAGCTTTTTCCCTGCAAGTGACAGTGAGCATTCATCTGCCATTGCACTTTCTTCGTCTTTGTTGGTTTCTGATGAGGCAGTTGACTGGAGTATTGTCTTTGAAGATTGAAAAAGAGGAAATGTTTATGCTGTGTCACGGATTTAATTAATTAATTAATTTCATTTATTTATTAATTCCCTGAATGATTCCCAGCCAGTCACTTAATCTCTTTATAAACTGGCCATTCATCTCCTAAAAAAAGACTGAAGGCTCACTGCCTCAGTGGAACCTGTGTGGAAACATCTGAGCTGCTCAGCCTTTCCAGCAGGGTGGACAAAAATAAATGAGAGCTTTGGTTTCTCTCTCTGATGTGGTCTTGCATTTCCTGGCCAAACTTGTTCAATTCCCTTCATTTTGCTGTGACAATTTTTTTTTAATCTTGAAAAAAAGAGGATTTTTTTCCCCCCCAGTGTTCAGAGGAGCGTTAAAATGAAACTTTCACCAGAACATGGTGGAACAATATAGTGGGACAGGAACTGTATTTGCCTCTGCTTGTATCTATGTTCTGTAAACACAAAGAGATGTATGGACTGAATATGCACCAAAATCTCGTGTTTTCCCTTCAGTAGTTGGAAGATTTTTGGAAGAAATATACAATATTTTGTAAGAGAAGGCTTTTCTCCATAAACCTTTATGTGAAAATATGGTAGGAAATACTTCAAGGATGTGTTTCTTTCATTTTCATTTGTAAAAACAGTTTTTGAAAGCCGTTCAACTATCAGTCTCGTTTACTCAGAGCTTCCATTGACCTTTTAATGTGGTAGGAAGCTCCTCAGTCCTATGCCCCAGGTATTAGTAGGCTGTGTCTTGAGTGTGCTATAACCTCCATATTAGCTTTGTTTTATTCTCATCTCTAAATTTATGTAGTGCTAAGTATCCTGCAATTTGAAGACTACTTATTAAAAGGATTTTATGACCAGGAGTCACATCCTGCTGTAGTCCTTCGTTACAGGATATTCATCTAAGATTAATTATTTTCTAAATAAATGTCCAGAAATTTGAAGTTTCTCACTAATTGCACTAGAGGACAGGCATTTGCATTCTGTAAAACTGGTGGTTCTGTGAAATTCACTCACACAGAGTACTGTGCTTGGCTGACATATTCTTCAAAATGGCCTGATCTTATAAGCATGGGCGAATCTAAATTACACATTCAGTGGAAAATCAGTGGTACTTGTTTCCCGGAGTTCAGTGTTATGTTTTACAATCTCATTCCGTCTTTGAGGATGCATTCTAGAGAGACTAAAGCAAGCAGTATCATCAGCCATAGCATATTTGTGAGCTATCACCTTAGAAGGAGTAGGTTATTTTGCACAAATTTGTTTTTCCCATATAAGACGTGACCTCATGTGCTACTTTATTGGCAACATTTGTTATCATCTTGCATTGTTTCTGGCTTAAAGTAGGACCTGAACTCTGGTGAACACTGTAAAAGACAAGACAGCTGGTGCTCTGAATTGATGACTGATTAAGCATCAGTATTGCTAATGGGTCTTCATTAAAAACATAAATCTTGGTCTTGCAGCAACCAGGTGTTTTGCAGTTGATCTGAGAAAAGCAAAGGCTTCACTAATTACCTTTTTTTTTGGTTGAAATGCTTTTCAACAGCTGCATGGAATTTAGTTGTTTGAAGCCATCAGCACATAACCTCCTGTAGAACATACAGCATGTGAACTCAGCTCTGCTCTCTGCTTCCTCTTACAGCATTACACAAACACTATTTCTTCAGTTTGAGAATAAGCAGTGTATTGGCATAATACCTTTCAGCTGTAAATTCTACTTTTTAAAATTAAATACTGTATTTTCCATGTTTCTTCAGGGCTTGCTGGAAAGATTGTAAAAACCATCCTCAAGGAAGGATTTGAGATCTCAGCTTTTCAGATGGTAGGTTTTGTTTTGTGTGTTTTTATGATAAACAGAAGCTGGAGTAGTGCTGTATGCACGTCACGGCAATGCACAGGTGTCTTCCTGCGATATAAAACCCTTGTGCAGACTGTAGCAATGTTTTGGGATCAGCATTGTGATACTGTGTTTTAGTGCAGACCGTAGCAATGTTTTGGGATCAGCATTGTCCTTGTGATATTTGTGTTTTAGTATCTGATTGATCTGCTAATCTGTTTCTGGTTGCTCAGTGACCTTGAACGAAGACACTTCACTTCCCTGTATCTGAGTTTCCCTGTAGTTAGGAGGGGAGATAATTATATCTGTCTCTTCTGGAGCAATTTGAGCTGTCTTTACAAAATGTACTATCTAAGATTAATGAGACTATTGTTAATATCCTTATTTAATTTTTAAAAATATATATTTAGTATGAATTATGGGGAATGCTTTTAAAGATACTTAAGGGATTTTGACACCTTCAGCAGTTAAAGACTGCTCAAAGATTGTTCCCAAGAGGCCTGCCCTTCAATTTTGGTGAAAGTCTCAGGATCTGAAATTTCCCTATCACTCAAATCCCTGTCACAAATGAAGAACAGCCCCTTTCTTAATGGGATCAGCCAACACTACATGGTCTACTTGTATGTGATGTGGAACAAGATTCTGTGTGCTATGTTGCCTGCGGCATCATTGACTAAGTTGCTAACAAGCTTTATTTTGCAGTAGTAAAGCCATTTCTTTTACCTAGTAAAACTTAGAGGATTCTGAATATTTGCCGCTTAAGAAGGGGTGTTTGTGTATTTGTGCTGTTGTTAATACAGACTGGCTAACATTTTGGTTTTCTTAGTTCAACTTGGAGCGTCCAAATGTGGAAGAATTTTATGAGATTTACAAAGGTGTCGTCCCTGAATACCTGGTAAGCATAAGTTTAACAAGAATCTGTTTAAAAATAAAATGTGCTCAAGTAAGGAAATTACCACATTTTTTATTGCTTGGAATTGTGATACAGGTTCTTTTATGAACATGATATTGAACAGTTCTAGTTTGTTCTCAAATAAATTAATTCAGTGTGAAAATTGTGTTATGTGTGTCATAATAGAGGAGAGCCTTTCATGAAAATTGTTCAGCCAAGGAATTTGTAAAATACAACAGGGTCACATCCCCAGCTTCCCCCAGAAGAGTTACTTTATTGATGGTGAGCTATGAGAATGTATCACGCCTGCATCTTGTTTGATTGGATATTGCAATAGTGGCTTGGACCAGAATGTGTATTTATTACTTTATTTACAATGCGGCTGCTGTACTGGATGCTTTCCTAATGACATCTTCAACTATTCTTTGGTTTATTGATCTGACTTCTGTAAACACTCAGGAAAATGAAGACGTTTAAGATATGCTGTAATCCCAGTGGACATCTGAGACTCTCTACAGTATTATTCTTTGATGTACTGTCACATAAACTTCCTGACCACAGACAGAAAAAGGGGAATAGGAAGAGATGAGCTTGTATTTCTGTATCACCTTCTCTCAGAGTATTCTGGTTCATTTTACTCATAGCAATGTTTACTTTACTATGTAGTTTACTCATAGTAATGAGCTTAGCTTCACTGCCATGCTATTATGATGCAAATTATCCCCAATTTTTTAATGGTTATATTATTATACATTTTCTACATATTTACTAATATTACTCTGAAAATGAAATGTTTATTTTTTTTTCTCCTTTATGGTTGTTCAGTCTAACTTACTTCAATAGAGTTTGCAGATTTGTCTTTAAATGGGTTCTGAGTAATGTTAGTTCACTCTTAGATTGGAGAATACTCATAATGCCTCTTCTGAACATCATTTTTGACAAGTACCAAAGGGAGATTGGACAGGCATACTTATAGGTATGTGGCAGAATTTAAAAATTGAAGTTTCTGACCAGTATTTCAGGGCCTGAAGAGTCCTGTAGTACTGCAAAAGTCTCTGCTTTGAACAAAATTGGAAATTCTCTGCAGCTCTTTTGTACAATCTCTAACCTTCTAGCAAGCTGCAAGTTTTAGTTATATAATTTAACTGGACAGTTACTCAGAAGTGAAGGTGACATTTAAACAAGGTCAGTCAATAAATAAAATACATTTTAGGTGATATCAAGAAAAGTGAGAATCTAGGGCTCTGTTCTGCAAGCTATATGTGCTGGATTGGCTCAGCTGAAAAGAAATCAAATTAATATCTTCATGCACTCAGGATATCTGAGGAACAGGAAAACGTGGAAAAGCTAATCACGATGGTAAAGGGCTCTGGAGAAGGCACACATGGGAACAGCAACAGATATTGTCAGTGCAGTCCAAATAGGAAAAAGTATGTCACAAAATAGGATATTGGAGAAAGAATATGACCTCTTATATATGTGACTCAGAACCATCTGGTTTGATCTAAATTTTATTTATCGTTCCAAAATAACTCAGCACAGAAGATATTGGCACCCAGAAATCCTTTTAAAAAACTGTACTTCCATTTCTTCTGGTTATTTTTGGCAGTCAGATAAAGGCTTGACATTGTGTATAAAGTGCTTTGTGAAAAGAGAAAGCTGTACAGTTACCCAAAATGTTAGCTTTGTTAGTATCTCCTACATGGGATTTTACATACTATTGATTAGTTTTTGTGCTGTTTTGCTTTGTGTTTCCTACTCTGGCCAGAATAGAAAATGGGTAAAAAGAAGTGAAAATATTTTGCATCAGCTCAGCATCCACTTTGTTGATCAAAAATCCTTGAGCTTGATCCAGCTCCAGGAGTGGTTTTGGTTGACCACAAACTATGCTGTTTGACGAATAAACTATTTGCTAGAGAAAATGTGATGTCACTGTAAGTGGGAGCCTTACCAGACAAACAAGGTTTGCTATTTAAACTCAGCTCAGGACTTGATGAGTCTGTGTAAGTAGACCAAGCTTGTCTGACACAGAACCAGCTGCCTCTGTGCTGTACCTGATGACAGCTGGTGTTCAGGTCTCAGCTTTGTGCAGTACTGAAGGACTCAGGAGTAACTTTGGTCATGTTGTTCGCTGTTGTTGGTGAGATGTCCATGCTGAGACAAGAAACAATAAAAGTGGGAGGAACAAGAATAACCACAGTTTGCAGGAATTGTAGAGAGTTAATTCAACTAAAGTTAAAAGCCCTTTTTTTCTCTGCTTTCCAGTTAACAGTTGTTTAGACGACAGAATTTAATGAAATTCTGCAGATTAGTGACTTTGTGGCAATTTACTGTTTCTTAACAGAATGAAATGCGTGGCTGTTTGACCTGTTTTGACCAGAGGATCTGTTGGTGATAATACAGTTTTTGGAATTAAAATATTTATTTATGCTGTAGAGCATGAACTTAGTATGCACTTTTTTCATGTCCTTGAGGAATACTTCTACCTCAATTTCCTGGGATCTGGTTGATGTTAGAGGCACTGGATAAAATTCAGAGTGGGGAGATTAGCACATGTTCTCAGTATGGAATCCAGTATGAGGATAGCAACTTTTTGGAACAGTGCTGCTTGAGTCGGAGTTGTTGAGTATTTATTTTCTGTCACAATCCATAGAAGGAAGAGAAGGACTTAGTTCTGATTTTCCTTCTGCTCTTTTGTCCACTCTCTATGCTGTTTTCCTTTGCCATGGCTCATCTTTGACCTGCCCATGGCTGCTGGGCATGGTTGCAGAACCTTGCTAGTCCCTACTTGTCCTCCCTTACTTTCTGTACATGTTTTGTCCTTTGCTCTTTTGTTATTGGTTTTGATCCCTTTAATTGTCCTGATTTGTTTAAAACTTGTCTGCCCAGATTTCTAGACAAGTATGCTATTATAAGGGCATGATTTTTAAGAGGAAGTCAGACTAGAACATCAAAATAGATTCTTTCTGCTTGTGAAACCTATACCTCTTATTAACAAACTCCAAATTGGCACTAATGCCCAGAGTTAATTTAAGCTTATGAAAACGAAGACCCATCTTCATCACCCACGCAGAACTCACGGTGTCTCTTTACTTTCCTGGAGACTCCAGGGAAACAGATGATTTCAGTGTAGCTGAGATTCTGGTACTAGTACATCACAAGAATGTTGCCAGACCAGGACCCTTTCCCAAACAGGTTGTGCCGCAGGCACAGATTCTGTTGGCTTGTGTGTTTCAGCTTCTGCAGTAATCTGTGAGGAAAAGACAGTGAGAACCAAAAGCCCAGGAGACATTTTAATGACTTAAAGCCATGGAACAAGTGTATATTTGGAAACAGATAAAGGCTGTGTACCGTGCTTCTGATAGGGAACACTGCAAAGTACATTGCTGCCTGTGGAACTGGCTGAACACAGCGTGATTTTTCAGCCTTAAAAACCAGCAAAGTGCATTCCAGTGATTCAGTCTAGTTTGACAAGTTATGAGATACTGCCATGAAATCTAGGTCCCGATCAATAAGGATGAACCTACAAAAGACTTTAAAGTATTGTGGATGCTGTTATATGCTACTCATATACCCTGTTGAAGCTGAATATCCAATTTTTCTCAATTTCCACCTTCTAAACCAAGTAGTAAAATGGAAAACATTTCTTTTGTGGTGAACACTAATGGTATCTTTGTTTTGTATCCTTGCTTTCCTAAATGCACCAATATTTCTTAATTGTTTCTGTCCTGTAATTTGGGGCCTTATATTGGGGAGGAATACAACCCTTGCTAAAGCCCAAGGAAGTTCAACTTTTTTTTCTGTCTTTTTTCTCTTCCAGGAGATGGTTTCAGAGTTGTGTTCAGGCCCTTGCATAGCAATGGAGATTAGACAATTCGATCCTTCAAAAGTCTTCAGAGACTTCTGTGGTCCTTCTGACCCTGTAAGTACTTTCTTGAGTGATGAAAAAAGCTTAAAAAATTAATGTGCTAAGTGAGTTAAAATGTCAAAGTGTGGTATGGCTGCCACATGCCTGCTGCATTTATTAGAAGCATGTCAGCATTACCTTATTACAGAGGTCAAATGCTAGCCTTGGTGGACCAATTTGCAAATCCTTTAGCAACCCTTCTGATCTTACCTAAACCAGATGATGAAATACTGTGATGACATTTATGTGAAAGAAAAGCTATCTAGGCAAAAATCTCTGTTAAAGATCCACAAATATTCTAATGCAAGGCTTCTGAGCCCTGGAATGAACAGTTATTGCTTGTGGATGCCAGTGTAATCAAATGGTAATTCACTGCAGTCTGTGGCATTCTCCTAGGATGAAACTGAAAGGAGAATAGGTTCCTTTGATGTTCAGAAGGAAGCAAACAACAAAGGATGTCAAAGTTCTCATACCTGTTTGCTTCTAGCTTTTATTTTTCATTTCTTGAGGTGGATAATTACATATGTGTGATATTGTGTGCAATTTGAAAACAGACCTAAGTGTTGTCTCAAAAGGTTTGCCGATTTTTGTTGAACAGTGAAGGCTTCTATACACACAAGAAAAATGAGGTGAAATATCAAGATGCAGGCAAAGAAGTCAGGGTTTTTATGTTTTTCTGGTTATGATTTGATGTTTTAGTGGCAGACTTGAGGGAATTTACCAGTTTTCTTGGAAAAGAATCAAACAGATGAATGTTTGAAGGGGAGAACAAGTTATTCAGGATATATTTTTCTTCAGATACAGAGTTTCCATTATAGAAAGCACAGGTTAAAGGCATTATCCAAACCTTTATTGCCTCTTCTGTTTGGTAACATTCAAATATTTCTCTGCTTGGTTAGCATCTTGTAAACAGAGCATAAGCCATTTATCTGACTTAGTTTCAACTGCAGAATGGTATTTCAGTAGTAATGTACACAATATATAGTGGTTTCAATTTTGTTTCAAATCCCATGTTTAAGGTTTCTGGTCTTTAAAACTTTCAAAGATGTAGTCATTTTATTTGGGTCTATTGCATCTTTTTCATGTGTCTGTCTGTTTAATGCCTGATACATTAAAATCAAACTATGCTTGCAAACATCACAGCACCTTTTGCTTATGAAAGATAAATGTTCCTATATAAGGGGAATTTCACTGGTTTTTCTTACTCACATGAAAAGTTGTCATAACCGTACAATGTGTGTATGCAGCTGTTGATGAGCTGAGGAACTGAGAGATGTATAAACTGATGGCTTTTCTGAGTAACAGAAGAAAACCACAAAGGAGGGAACTAATTTCCTGTCTCCCAGATCTCTTGCTCCTCGGTGACCTACTGATGCTGTTTGTGTTTCCCTGGAATGGTTAATTGTCTAACTTGTGAAGAAGTGAAAATGAATAGCTGCCTGCTTTTAGTGGAAACAGAGGCTGCAGTTTTGGACACTGACTTCAGAGCAGTTCCACTAATGGTATTTTTGGAAGACAGGCAACTGTGTTATATTTCTGAGCACTGTTTTCTGTAACAATTGCAAATTAATTGATTCTCCAAGCACATAAAGCCTATATACAGTAACTACAGCAGCTTTCAAGATTAATCCTTGCCTGAATTAAATCTGTCTCTTCAGACAGAGTTTGTAGCTTGCCTTTGAGGATAAAGGGGCTGAGGTATCTCAGCTTTTGTCATTCCCAGCTGGAATTGTTGGAGAAGCTCACAGCTACACTTCGTGGTTCCAGTGTTTGTCTCAAATAGGAGTAGCAGTTTCATTACTGAAAGAGGTTATACACAGACCATGAAGATAATTTCATCTTGATATTCTGGTGGTTAAGGTACACCTAAGGGTCATGCAAACAGTGCATTATCATTGAGAGATCTGGATCTGTTTATAACTTGTCTGTTTATATATGCCAGATCCTGATGTGTGTGCTGTCTGTTTATAAACACAGGAGAAGACCAAGTTCACTACAAAAATGGACCTGTTTGGGTCTCTTTGGCTCATGTTAAAGAGTACTATTTGCCATTGAAATCATTGTCATTGCTTTCAAAGCAAAGTGCTGTTTGAAGTGAGTAAAGGTGTTGGAATTTGACTTATATAATGAATCTTTCCCAATCACCTGTGCAGTTAATTATATCTTAAATACATAACAAATGTAATAATTACTTTGTGGCAAGTCAGATGTCTAAACTGGGTGTGAATGTTAACAGCCCTTTCAGTCTGTTCTTGGTTTTGCAGGATGTTTAGGGCTGAAGAAGGAATTAGAATTCTTCTATTTTGAGGATTATACTTTAATAAGATAGCAAGTTTATACCAAGTGTATAATGCTAAAAATGAAATGGAACTTTGGGCTGTTTTCTCTAAGTGGGTAATATTTTGTTAGAACTGCAGGTCAGTAAAGCTCTCTGCCAGTAGTATCCTTCATTGTAAACCAGCTTATAAATACTTTATTAAAACCTCCTCTGTGGTTGTAGGGAAGACAACTGAATAAAAACCTGGTTTGTGCCCCTTTGTAGTCGTGTAGGAAGAGCCCGGAAAGTAGACTGTGGGGTAAAGATACCTCTCTGTAAGGAGCTGTGCTGAACACGCTCACTCCCAAAATTGCTGTGCTCTGATTGAAGGGCTCGGTGTGGCAGATTGTTGCCTTGTGGAACACTTGTCCCCAGTAGATAGTACTGGGGGATAGGCAGTAGGATCTATGCCTTTCTGCAGATCTTGCTGCTCCTTGCATCGTTCTTGTACACTGTCACTTTTCTGCTGAGTGTCTGGCTGGCTCACTGTACCCTTGGTGAGCTGTCAGCCTCTTTAATCACACTTGGCTTCAGCTTATTCTTTTGTGTCATTGGTGGTCTCACCTCAGGCCTTTCTCTAGTCCAGTTGTGATGCTTGTTCTTGTCTTCCAGTTTCAGTCTCTGGCCAGGTCCCAGACTACTTGTGTGCCTTGCTCTTGGTGTCTCTCTGTGCCTCTTTCTCTCTGTTTGCCTCTGGGAATAATATGTGGGCCTTAGGAGTGGAAGGGTCCCTCCACATCTTCTGTAATAGACAACTATTTACTCTTCACTTATTTTTGCAGCACCCCTGTAAAAGGCCAGCAGTCATACTGATGCACATCTCAAAAATGTTTCTTTGCAATGGTATTAAGGGCTGTTTAAAAAAGGTCTCTGAATGCCACACAAGACCGCAGCTTTTCAAGGAGGGGAAGCACCCACAGGCTCTGCTATGCACACAAAGCTGAGGTTTGAGATGCTAACATCTCAACATCCTCTCAGCTGAGGAGTTTTATTTAGATATTTAAATTACAAATGGGAATGGGGTTTCTGAAATTACTTGAAGTCCCACTTATTCTCATGGTGTGTCTGAATCATTTAAGCTCTTTTTTAAAATACACTATCAAATCTTGCTATCCAGGTTGTTAAATTATGCAATTTTTGCTGGGTGCTATTTCACTCTGTTTCTACTGGTGAAGTTCTGACATTGAAAAAAAAAAAAAATTACACCTATGGCAAAGCAGTAGCTGCTGTAGAAAGCTAGAAAGAGGACTTAAAAAGTTAATTAAATCTGACTCTTACAGAACATGAGTCTTTTGAACTTTCAGTACCCACTATCACTTAGAAATAAAAGTTACTCACTGCAACCAAAGTCCAACAGAAATGAAGTTGTGTTTCTTCTTCATTGTAAAGAAATGAAAAGGCTTGGAGGGGTAGGGATAAATGCAGCACAGTGTGCATTATCAGGAAAGCTGTTTTGTTTTAGTTCAGTAAGGAGGGGAAAAAAAAAGCAACCTATCATGCATGGGTTTGGCTTTCTTTAACATGGACCGGGATGCAAAATCTGTAATGGAAAACCTTGGAACAAGGGGATGGTGGCCAGGGAATCCTGTCACTACTTGAATTTGCTGGCATTGATATTTCATTAACCTAATGTTTGTGTATTTTTGGCCTGTGGAGCAGTTATAGGCTTTTTGTTATTCCTTGGGTCTGAAGCTACAGCTTTAGTTTTCACATCTTTGTGTAGCTTCTGTGTTGAAATAGCTGCTTGGTAACATTTTATCATGGAGTTGTTGAGATGATTACTTAGTATTCATAAAACACTTGAAAAATACTGTAGAAATTAGGTATATTACTTTTTTCATTTTAACCATTCATATGCAGATTAAAAAGTTGGTTATAATACAAGATTCCAGGAGTCTACATCAGCTACATGTTCCTGGCTGATTGCATAACTTTTAGAATTCCTAAGAGCTTTTACTTGGAATTGGCAGTACACTAAACGTGATCCAAGTACCTTCTGTTGTGAGATATTATTAAAGTGATGGGATGTGCTGCAATATTTCTGCATCCAGTGGGCTGAAAAGGGATTTTTATACACTTGCTTTAAATCCTAACCTGCATTCTTTTTACATTGGGGATTTGCACTTTTAAGTGTAACAGAGTATCAAGTCTTTTGTACTTTTGCATGAAAGAGCTGAAAGGGAGATTAGATTGTTTAAAACAAAGCAGTGAACTGAAAAAGCTGGAGTCTGCTTTAGCTCCATTTCTGACCTCACTCTGTGACCTTGGACAAAAAGTTCAATATCTTTCTGCCTCAGTTAATCACATCAGTTAAATAGGGATAACAGTATGAGCCAAAGAGCACTGTTGCTGTAAGATTTTTGTTTGTATAGACCTCCTGTGAATCTCTAGCACTGAAAAATATATATATGTGAGTCCTAAAATGTTAATGTTCATTCCTTGAGCTACATTAGCAGCACAACATTTTCATATTGCATCGCATAAAGAATAGTTCAGTGGAAGACGTAAAAGAATAAAAAGGCTATTTTTGAGCTTCCAAGTACTCATTTTCCAGTAATACCTTTATAGCTGTTTCAGTGTGGATTCTCCTATAGCTTAGTGAGCCCTGGTAAGAGTGTTGACAATGAAGCACATAATGTCTTTCAAGAGAAATAAGATTTTTTAAATCTAATTCTTTAACAAAGAAGATTTTAATATAATTGATTATCTGCTCAGATAGCCCGAGTCATGTAATAAAAATAAAAACTTTCATTCAGATGCAGACTATTATCAGCTAGAGTAGGAAGCGGACCAATCAATACCAGTTACAATATCCTGCTGTCTAAGCCAGCAATGGGAAAGACATGATTGAATTGCTTCGATGTTATTTAGGGTCAATCATCTGACTCTGTCCTTTCAGTTTTTAATTTCTATATTAGCCTCTTCAGGTCTAATAAAAAAGTGTTCTAGACAGAGCTAAGGCCTCTTAGCTGGGAGACAGGGTAGTTTTTGTCTGTGGAGGTGGATTCTTCCCTCTAGTGCAGCCCCCTTATTCTGAGCTGCCACTGCTGATTCATCGAGCCCAAGGGCTCTGTAGGTTCAGGACTTCCCCTGCCTTGTTCTGTGTCACCTGTCTGTGCACAGGCAGGGGATCTAGCAGAAAGGAAGTGCTAAGGTAGCTGTTCTCTAATGACCCACAGCTGCTCTGTGACTGCAACCGAGTTGTCACCACTGCTTTGGACTGTCAGTATGTTGGTGTATGATTAGAAATTTATGTCCAAAAGTATTACATCTTCTTGACAGAAACAAGCCTGTGTCTGTGTGGATTCCTAACACCACACCTGTGGCATTTAGTTGCTTTCCCAGGTTTAAAATGCATGGAGTCTGCACTGGACTGCACCAGGAGCAAGACTCCATTGTAATTATTTGTTCTTCTTCTCAAAGCTCTGTGTAGCCCTGGGAGCAGCTGAGAGTCAAGAATCTAAGAGATCATTTTTACAGGCATGAATTCAGTGGTCACAGCAAGTTCTCCTGATGTTTCTTTTCCTTCTGAATATGTACTGCAGAGGTCTGGCAGGCCTTGGCACGCACCCTACCCCTGCTGCCCTGTTTGCTTTGATCACGTGTGTGTGTCTGTGTGTGTGTGCCTTGTAGTGGCAAGTATATGTGATCTGCCTACAATTTTGAGGTGACCAGTTTAGAGCTCTGTTTCTTGCAGGCTGTCTTCTCCAAGTCAGTCTTTGCAGATGACAGGCAGTGCTTTGATGGGAAGAGGAATTTCACCCTCAGGGCAATTGGTCTTTGTGCAGAGATTAGACTAAAAATCAGAGCAGTAGTAGTGGAGGAGCCTTTTCCTTGCAAGTGGCTTGCTTTAGATGTGGCTTGTTATTGCCGCAAGGTTGCTGTCACACAATGGCTGTTCAGTGTCATGTGGAGCTGGAGCTTGTAGGCTCACTTTGATTCTTGATGGCTAGGTGCTTATGTGTTGAAAATTGCTGTTATTAGTGGTGACTGACAGTCTCCATCGGAGACTAAATATTGACAGAGTCCTCAAGACCTAACTCTGCTTTAAATCCAGTGTGATTGAGGCATGTTGGCAAGGTTACAGTTGGAAAAAATTTGCTTTTATCTGCCACTCCTTGTCTGCGGCTCCAGAGCTACTGAACTTGAATGTGTTATCAATGCAACTGTTGCTGCCTACATACATACTGGATGTGAGGTCACTGGACTTGGTCCCAAATTAGAATAATTTGGTAAAATAGTTAATGAAAGATACTGCATTGTCTGTTACCAGGCCCATTGTCAGTGCAGAGGCATGATACTGGAGAATGTGCTGCTTTCATCCTCTGGAGAAAAGGTGCTTGTGCCCTCTGGGAGAGGACTGAGAGTATTTGCATCCCGTTTCCAGTTGCAGCAATGCCTTTTTTTTAATTAGTTGGCTACCAAAGCCCCTCTGGCCTATGTAGTAGGGGTTTTTTTGCAGTTTCCTCTGCTACCTGACACTGCAATGTTTTAGTATCCCCTGATGACACGGCACCTTTTTAACTGTGATTTCTGGACATTTGCAGGAAGTTAACAACATTTTGTCAAAGATTCTGTATGTCCTGGAAAGTAGCATCAACTTCAGAAGTGTCAGGGTTCCCATCTGCATTCCTGTCTTTCCCTTGCTTCAATCTCTCTCTGGCTTTGAAATATTCCTTTCAGGGTATCTTTTGCCTGGTTCCAGGCTGGAATAACTTGCTCTATTTTAGCAATAGGAGTGAAGCTTAAGATGAGCCCAGAGACTGAAGAAAAGCAGGGCTGTGCCACAAGGCTTTTACAGCATGGGTTACTGATCTTCCTTGACTTACTGAACTACCATGGAGACCTCCTAGTTACTCTCCAGAATGGCTGGTGTGCCAGCGTATCCTGGAGCTAGGTTTTTGGGCCTTTCCCTGCAAGTGTCACAGGACTAGCCATTTTCCTAAGTATTTAAGTCGCACCTAGAATTTACTAGAATACTTACTTCTTAAGAAAACTCAATTTTTTCAGTCAAGGCCTTGGTAGGCCTAGACTGTTCAGCTCTGCAGACACGTGAAGACATTTAATCTGATCTGAAATCACAAAGACTAATTGTATCTGTAGGTAGGTGGGGAAGAAGTCTGAAAGACTGGCTTAGAAATCATAAGGGCTGCCTTTGCACTCAGACTGAGCGCATCCCAAAGCAGTAGGTGTGTGTTATTAAAGAAGTGGATATTTTAAGCAGCTGTGATGAACACAAGATTCTTATAAATGCTGTGAGTTACATAAATTGTCTATTCAGCCTTGAGGAGGTGGGGTTTTTCTGATTGCGCAGAGTTTTGATAATAACTGTCCATCTACAGGTCTTGTTCTGCAAAATGAATGCTTCCACATCTTCCTGGTAATGTTCTCTCCAAGCTTTGAATAAATGCCATGCTTCAGGGTGGTGTTACAGATTTAGTATCTCATACTGATGGCTCATATTTTATTTTAAAAGTGACCACACAAAGTTTTAGAAGTGCTTGCCTGGTTTCTTTTGGCATTTGCTTGGTTTGTGTTTAAATAATAATAAATTAGTACATTTCAAAATATCATATCTTTGTTGTATCTCTGCTTACATATCTTAGATGGATTAAAGGGAAAAATTTTGTTTCCCACTGCTGTAGAAAAAGAGGTAGGCTTCTAACATAGCAGCTGATAGTGTGATACCAGCCTATAATAGACAGATTTACAATGTAATTTTATACTGCTAGGTTGATCAAAGGTAGTCTGCAGAATTCTGTCCAGGGCTTCTTTCTCACAACTGCACTGGATTACAATGTGATTTACATGGCATGTGGGAGGGTTTTAATACTCTTTAAAAATGTGAGTATACCCCTTCCCCCCATGAAAACAGTCTTTGTCAGCAGTACAAATAGCTGATCATCAGAATTTTAGGTTGTAGTGTCCTCCTGCAGTCAGAGGATGTCTGCCTTCCTTGGTGATTCCCTTTCTTTTCATTTTTTGAGTACTTTTTTCCTCCCTCCTTTTTCCTTTGGACTGTTCTATTTAAGGTTATACTGTAGCTTCTGAGGTTTCTGAGAACAGATTAATTAATATATTCAGTCCATAAAGGCACTAGGTAAGAGCCTTTTTGAGAATATGGTGGTTCTGGGTTAATTTCAGCCTACATGGCTGTTTTCTTTGCTTCCATTGTGTTCTGTTTGGTTACAGCAGACAGAACCTTTTACCTTGGACAGCAACGTTTTTTTAATACATAAAATATCAGAAAAAAAGAACCAAAACAACTTACAGCTTCAGTTCTTCCTTGCAAAAAAGGAGCAGTGTTTCCAAAAGATATGCCAAGTTCTGAGGTCACTCTGTCTGGGAAAGAAAATTATACTGTTGCTGCACTAAACAGCTATTTTCTCCTTCTTTAGTTTCTTAGCATTCTGGTCATGGTGACCTTGTGTGTTTGTAGAATCTTTGATTTGAATAGATTAAGAGCATTTGCTTACTCGTGTTTTTGTCGACTGTAGATAGCCTTGTCCTTCACTTGAATTCGTCCCAGCCTCTGATTGGGACATATCGGTTATGTAGTGCTGCTGCAATACTTCACCTTATGAAGTAATATGAATGAAATTTCATTTAAAAAATATTAAGAAAATAGTAAAGGTAGAATTTTTAAGGAAATCAATGTAGAACGTGGTAGAACAGGCTGTAAGGGCATTTTCTAGAGCTCTGTAGATGGCAGTTAGCAGGAATCAACACACAAAGCTACTTGATGAAATTGTGCAATAGACAAAATTATAACCATGTAGCAAAAAGTTATAACCATGAACACCTAATTTTCCACATAACCACGATGATGTTGTTATTGTGAGTATCCTGATGTTGACTGTAAATATCCCACAAGGTTTCATGTTTTTCAGTCAGCAGGTATGAATGGTCAATTACTCGAAGTGCATTACTTTCTTATCTTTTTTTCTTATCCCAGAGGGCTTCTTATTCAGGCTCTGCTTGGTCAATACATTGATGGTAGAGCCTAGTAATAGCCAAACAGAAAAGGAGCTGCAGATCACAGTGTATCTTGGGTATTCTTGATGGTAAGGTGTTATATGAGAGAAATTGGAGTTACGGAGAAGATCATTCTGAGAGGTATTGAAAAGCACCTGAAAGACAATGCAGTCATTGGCCACAGCCAGCACGACTTTGTGAGAGGAAGGTCCTGCTTATCAATGGATGATGAGGTGACCCAGCCAACTGATCAAGGAAAGCCAGTTGATGTAATCTTTTTGGATTTCAGTAAAGTTTTCGACACTGTCTCTCACAGGATCCTTCTGGACAAAGTGTCCAGCTCACAGCTGGATAAACACATCCTGTGGTGGGTGAGCAGCTAACTCACAGGTTGGGCACAAAGGGTTGCAGTGAATGGAGTGGCATCAGGCTGGGGACCTGTGGGGTTCTGCAGGGCTCCATCCTTGGCCCTGTGCTCTTCAACATCTTCATAAATGACTTGGATGGAGGGCTGGAAGGGACACTAAGCAAGTCTGCAGATAATACTAAACTGGGAGGAGCTGTTGACTCCCTCAAAGGCCCCCAAATGAGACCTCAATAAATTAGAAGGCTGGGCAATCACCAACCATATGAAGTTCAACAAGGGAAAGTGCCGGATTCTGCTCCTGGGATGGGGCACCCCTGCATGTACGGACAGACTGGGAATGAGATGATGGAAAGTAGTGCTGTGGAAAGAGACCTGGGGGTTCTGGTCGATGGAAAATTAAATCTGAGCCAGCGGTGCCCTGGCAGCCAGGAGGGCCAACCCTGCACTGGAGTGGCTTCACCTCGAGTGCTGGGGGCAGTTTTGGGTGCCACAATACAAGATGGAGAAGCGCCTTGAGGTGAAACTGTATGAGGAGTGGTTAAGTCTCCTGTTTGGGCTGGAGAAGAGGAGACTGAGGGGAAACCTCACTGCAGTTTCAACTTCCTCGTGACAGTGAGAGGAGGGGCAGGCACTGATCTCTGCTCTGTGCTGACCAGTGACAGAACCCTAGGGAATGGCCTGAAGCTGTGTCAGAGGAGGTTGAGGTTTGATATCAGGAAAAGGCTCTTCCCCCAGAGAAGGATTGGGCCCTGGAACAGGCTCCCCAGGGAAGTGGTCACAGCACCAAGCCTGACAGAGCTCAAGAGGCATTTGGACAATGGTCTTGGACACATGATGTAACTCTTGGAATGTCCTGTGCTGGGTCAGGAGTTGGATCAATAATCCTTGTGGTTCCCTTCCAAGACAGCTTATTCTGTGATCCTGTATCTGCAATTATTTTCTGCTTAAACTACATTAATGTAGGCTTCAAAGTGGATGAAGGCAAATACTGTACCTAAGCCTTCCCTTCTGTAACAAAAAGAAGTAGTCTGGTTTCATGTTTATGATGATGATGGGTATTGTTGTTGTTATTATTGTTATTGTTCTTCCTCCTGTCATCAACTGCTGACAACCATAGCATAGTTGTGAGAAAAACTTCAGCAATAGTTTTCAGTATGTATCACTCGTCTCGTTGCCTGGGGATACTGTTAACTAAACAAAAGCATTTTAGAAGCTAGTTATAAAATGATTAATTCAATTTCTGAGAACTTGCTAAATAATTTGAGGTGCTGCTTTGTGGTCTGTTTGATTCAGGCTGACATTCTCTGTTCTGCTGCAGGGCCACCTGAGCTGAATTTTTATCAGCTTCTTTCATGTACAGTATGATTGACTGCATCTGATGTGCACATGGGACTTCCCTTGAATACTGCTAATAAGAAGTTTTTCCTTTCTCTGCTACCATTGACTTCCCACATCAAGGGACTAGAACATGGTCAGGGCGGAAGATGGGTGAGCAGCAGTTCTTCATGTTCCCATGGCAGCTCTCAAGTTCCCATAGGTGACCTGGTATGGTCTGAGTTCCACAGACTGTGGCTTATTATCGGAGTGCTACCCAAGAATTAAAGCAGCATTACATCAAAGAGAGAGAATAGTTGAGGAACTGATCTGGGATTTTAAAGATCTGAGCTAAAAGTTAGACACTGAACTTGTGATTCTTGTGAAATATGTGTTTCTTTTGTGCCCCTGGAAAATTACTGTCTTGGTTTCCCACTCCAGAAAATGGGGTCCATTCTACTATTTTCTGTTCTTTGTGTCTCTTTCTCTAAGCTTTCCAGGCCCAGAACGATCTGTTAGTATGTATAGGCACACTGGCTAATACAGCTAGTCCTGAACAGAGCAGGGGCTTTTGAAAAGCAGTTGTAACCCAAATGAGTGATTCTTTCCATCAGAACAACTGTGTGGGAAGATGACAGAACTGCTGCCTCCAAGGTTGCACTGGAGAGGCTTTAGGGCACAGAATGGAAAGGTCTCTCCCATGCTAAGAATCAAATGAAAAGGATCTCCAGGGTTTGCAGCAGATGTGTGAATTTTATCTTTCAATCTGTCTCCATCTCCTGTTGAAGTGGATGGTCCAAAACTGGTTCAGCTTGGGAAGTCTCAGTAGAATTTCAAAGCATTTTTTTCTGCTTTGCAAAGTGTAAGGCTCTGATGTCTGGACTGCTTTGCAAATGTAGAATTTAATCTCAAAAAAAACCAGAGGAAAAGATAATTGATAATTATTCTTGTTCTTACTGGGGAAAAATCAGCCCAAATATCTGCAGTCGAAATAATATGCAACTCCGTTGCAACTTTTACTCAAGGCTCTTCATATATTTTACTAATCTGAATTAATAAAATCCCAAAATATCTTTTGCAGCCTGGTATGTTTTTGTCCTTGTTTTACAGGTGAATTAATAAATGGATGGTATTCTGGGTGCCTTGTAAGGCACTGGAAAAGCATCAGTAGGACCATCCCACCTTTAAAACTTAAAACATCTAATAATGAAATTTAAAGTTATACTATGTGTTCTGATGTCTTGTGGGGTTAGTTCCTTTTCTCCAGCTTGTCCAATAACATAAATATCCCTTACAGCACCCAGATAATGGGACAATATAGCTGGAGATTTTATCTTCATTCCTATTTTGTGACCAGATTGTGTTTGGTATCTCAATTATCTTCAAGGCTTCACCATCCAGTCTAATTTGCAGTTCACTCGGGCACGTAGTTACCCAAGTTCAGCACATTGGCAATAGGCTCACAAACTTTCTGAGCAGGGCACTTATCATTAGAATCACTTAAACACCAACCAAGAAGCACCAAGACCAGTGAAAATACCATCTCAGGCTGGCAAATGTGCCATGCTTGCTGCCCACAGCAGAGAACCTTTGGGCTGCCAGGGAGGAGGAGTGGTAGGGAAGGCGTGGGAGTGAAGCAGAGAGACTCAAAGTGCCTGAGGGGATGGAGGGTGAGAAGGAGACAGTGTAACAACTTGCACAGACTTGTGAGCTTCCGGAAAACTGCCAACGCTGGAGTATGGAAGATAATTTTAGGTCCATTAACAAAACTTCCAAAGATACAGGGCTTCAGACTGGTACTTCAGAGGTTGGCTGGCTTTGAAATAAACAGAAAAGTCGATGTTTTTTTTTTTTTATTCAGACCAGAGTAAGCTTACATAATAAAATAAACAATGGTTTGAGTAATTGCTGCTACTGTTGCAAAACTGTTTGATTTTGGAATGAGTTCCACCTCAGATGGACTTTTTATAGGCCTTGCAATTGAAAATTTGACTGCTCTTGCCTGGATCAGATCAATTCATTTGTTGAACAAACCTTTACAGTCACACTCTTTCAGGTACAGAATTATGTGCACACAGACTTGGCTCAGTTAAAGGTATGAGAACCTTGTCAGAAGGGACAATAAATGATCTATTCTGCCATCAGCCAGGAGAAGACTGCCTGGAAGTCAAGGTGAAGTGCACAATGCTAAGGGGACAGAAGGTTAGGCTAAATATTATAAAGACTTTGAATGCAACTGTTCTAGGTTCTTCAGTTTGTTTTGTGATTAAAAGATGAGGGGAGTTTAGTGTGTGTGTTGAAAGGAGATTGTTTTGGATTTTTTCTTTTTTTTTTGTGATATGTGGAAAGTACAAAAGCACTTTCAGGTAACACTGACTCCATTGAAGTCTGCATACAGCCTTTGATACTGACTCTGTATTTATACATGACATTGCTGCAGCTCATGTGAAGCACAAAGAAAACCTGTCACTGTCAACAAGTGACTTCTGTTCTGGATTGGTTTGTGAAATGTAAGCTGAAGGAAGCCTCTTGCATGCTCTTTAACAGTGACCTGGTTTGGTATTTAGAAACTTTATGAAGTACCTTTCTACAGGCAGACCCTAGATTTCAAGGCAAGACTCTTCCCCCGTTGAAGTTTTTACAGTGGCAACAGCACCACCATCTTACGTAACTTTTCTCTGTAATATAGACAGAAGGGTTTATACTGCATTTAGGGGTGATGAACTGGGCCTTGAATTGCTGCAGGAGTAGAAAATTGTTGTGTTCTGCAGCAACTGATGTTGATTACCAGGTGGCCCTTTCCATGAAACTGGGCAACATAAACCAGGGCAGAGCTGAGGTAACTAATGGGGAAGCACACACGCCACTAGTGGTTGGCTAGAGTTTGGAGGGAGTGTGAGCTGGAAAGAAAACATGTGAAGCAAGCTAAGGCAAGCTTCATGCACAGGGTATTGTGCACAAGGTCACCTGTGACCACAGTTTTCACTTTGACACTTAAGCATTTGTCTTTGGATGAGAACTTTTGTGAAGGATCTATTGGACTGATAAGCTGAGGTTGTTCTCACGGTAACAGTAGTGTTAAGGTATTTGTGACTCCATTCAGCATTGCAGGAGGTGCTTGTCTAGTATCCTGTACTGCTTTTATTGTGTTACCTCTTGCTGATGGCTTGTAGGAATGAGTATTTTGTCCAGCTCCCTACAGTAACCATCAGTGTTAGATATGACTGGTGATAAAATGCTCTGAAAATAAAAGCCAAAATAAAAGAGCTATGATGATGAGGAGAGGGAGGCACTTAGCCTTCCTTAGCTTCCATAATCACTGTGCAAATGTTATTTTAGATGGTTTAATGCACTACAGAGAAAGCTCAGATGCCTTGCTTGGATGAGGCAGTAGGCTTTCCAATGCCTAAAGGTCAGCCAGACAAATTCCAAGGTGGGTGGTGGAATTTACATTATTTTGTTTGTTCACAGTTAATGTGTGTTCTATTCTCTTGACAAGGGCATAGCTGGTCCTTAGAAGGAGAAAGGCACTTGCTTGTTTGCCTGAGGCTGGCTCTGCCCTCTGGGTTAGTTGGCACCCTCAAGGGGAGAGAGGGATCATCTCTTCCCTGACAGCAGCAGAGCACGGAAAATTGCAGAAGGAAAAAGCTTCATGAGGGCAGGGTGGGGAAAGCAGAGGTGGTGAGACCAAGTCAACACAAGAAAGAGTGATGAATGAGAAATACCAAGAAGAGCACGGAGCAGGCACACAGCCAGGGCTCAGCTAGAATGGGAAAATTGTGTTACTGAGGGCATAGAGGGATCTGTGCAGTCTGTTGCAGCCCAAGAGATCCTCTGAACGCTGCTGATCTGAAAGCAAAACTAAAAGAAGGAACCTGTCCTGTGAGCACAGGGCAGAGAAGATTTGATCAAACTCTTACTTTTATTTTGCTTCATTCAAGAGGACCAGTAAATCTGCAAGGTTCCTTTGTTTTAGTTCATGTTTAAGAACAACAAAGTTTTAGTCCGTAAAAGTTGCTTTATGTAGTTTTGATCCATTCAATGGCCTTTTAACCTTTCCAGATACCCAATTAAGTATTCAGGACAGTCCTTAAAGCTGGCCAGATTTTCTTAAAATTTGAAGTTTGGGCTAAATTTTCATGAAATCTGCAGTTTTGGCTGGAATACATGTTACTATTCTATATAACTTCCATCCAGCCCATGACAAAACCCCAGCCTTTTGGAGGAAAAGCAGTTAATGAGCTTTGCTTATGAATATGTTTAGGATTTTTTTCGGTTTGATTTTGACATATTACTGGCATTGCTGACATTTTTGTTTCCTTTCACTTGTGTAGAAATAGAAAGATTTTAGAAATGTGTGAAGTACTTTGTATAGGCAGTGTTGCATTGGACACAGTTACATGATAAAGAGAAACATGAAATACATGCATTTGTATCTTGCACAGGATAAGGATCTTCAAAGGGCTATCTGTAGATCAAAGCCCAGCTTTAATGGCTGATCAAATAACCTGCTGAATAAGACCAAAGAGGATGAAACCTTTTGGTAGAGCAGCTCTGGTTTGTTTTGCCAGAGACGATGTTTTCTTGTGTGAGGTGCCAGTTTTGTGTCATCCCCATTTACACATGCACATGAAGCTCCAGCATGCACACACCACTCTCCTCTCATGCATATGGTAGAGCTGTAGCTGCTCTTAACTCCTCCATCATCCCACTCTCAACTTCTTTCAAAAAAAGTCTGAAAACCATTACATAAAACGCATACTCCAGAAACTAGACTCAGCTGAAAGCTTAGGAAAAAGGTTTAAAAGGGGATGGTGGGGCATGGGGAAACCAACCCAAAGCCCACTGTTTTATCTCCCTGTTGTTGCAGATGAGGCTCTATAAATAAAATGGTTGGTAAGCTTTCTGCCATGGACCAGAAGAGTGTATATTAATACTTGCTAGGAGGAATAAGTTCTGTAATGAACTCTCTTCTTCCCTGAAACATTCCCAAGATTTCCAGCCATATATACACAAGGATTCATATATGAGTGTACAGCTCTTTGTACATCCATGATTTACAGAAGCCTTGTACCTTCATGATTCCTCAGTAGTGTAATAAGAAAGCAATGTAACACTAAAACGTTGGAATTGACAATTACTGTACTTCTTTTGGCTATGTAAAAGTAAGCAGAGACTGTTTCATCCTGTTTGTTAACTAATGGCAAGAAAGGCTTATTTAGATTCCTATTAATCAGATGCTAGCACTGTAAAGTGCTGACCGACCTACCTTTGAGCATTTCTGATCCAGTGCAATCCCAGGCAGAACAGAATGCATCCCTCTTTGTGCAAAGTTTCTGGAGGGCACTAGAAATTGAAATTTGAAGGAAGAGAATGAAATTGCACAGGGCAACAGCAGGAGCTTTTGCCCATGTTAGTGACAGAATGTGAGTCCACAGGAAGAAACATGAGGTCTTTGGTTATGAAGTTGTGAAGTAGGAATGACAACTTAGGACAAATGGTAAGTCAGGAGACCATAGCTGTTCTTAAAAAACAGAGAGGAGAGAAGGAAAAAAAAAAAAGAAAAGTGGGTTTGATGAGGAAGTTGAGTCAAGGAAAATCTTGTGGAGTTTTCATAAGAAGCAACATTTCTGGACCTGTTGGAGGACAGAAAAGTTTGAGCAAAAGAGTTTTTGATGGATAGGAAATAAACAGAATATCAAATACCAAGCTTTAGCTTTTTAGACCTGAGCCATTTCTAAAATGTTTCCAAAGGTTTCATAGCCATGATCATTTTTTCTAGTATTCCCAAACTTTCATTAAAATGCTTGAAAGCTCCAGTGCTATTACCGGCTTCCTGACAGCTAGCTGTTACTGCAATCAACAGTTGCTTGCAGGAAGGCTTGATTAAAGGGTCACATAGCTGTAGTTAACTAGCATGTGACTTTTGTTTCTCCAGCAGACTTCCTTATCTCAAGCCTTTATTGAGGACCATGTAGAGGAGGGTTTTTTTCTCCTTGGGGCTTTTTTTTTTTAAGTGAAACTCTTGAACTTTCCTCTGAAGCAAAATTCATTTGATGTTGAGTGTGTCTTAGTCAAATGTTCTTGACATTCATATCAAAAGATCTTGTATAACCTGTGATGTACACACAGTAACAATGAGGAACTGAAACTTCTCCTCATACCATGTTTTGAGTTATACACAGTCCAAGCATTAAAGCAGTTTTATTGTCTTCCAAGTGGGTAACAGATCATAATAATGGTTAATTGTTATGACAGCAAAATATCTAGGACTTGCTGAGCTATAAGAAGTTCTTGCCCTTAAAGTCCAATTGTCTTAGTTTGTTTATGAGACATGACAAATGAGTGAAGCTGGAAAGTGGACAAAGGGTGTTGTTGTCAGATAATGCTCTTGTGAGGTCTTTTGGGACTAGCTTAAAACATTCACTGCCATCCCAGAAGAGACTGTCCACCAGGGGCTGGTTCTCCTTTGTACCTGTGCAAGGTTTTCCAGGTCAGCCAAGAGCTACTGATGAAGTCACTTCGAACCCATTTGACACTGAAAGTTAAGAAATGCTTGGACAATCCAGTTTGATGACTCAGTTTTGGAAACAGTAACCTCCAGCTGTGACACTGAAACAAACACCAGGGAGTGACACAGTGAAACTCCACTGGACACTTCCAAAGTGATTGCACCCTGATGTACCCAGTGCCTGTTCAGAAAGGGGCTGATGAAGGGTCTGTTGGCAAGGAAAGAATTCTTTTCTTTGTTTAGTAACTGTAGTGTGATCTTATCATCCCCCTGTCCCTTCACAGGCACTCATGGGAGAACATCCCAAGGGTTTTAAGGAGGGAAGACTGGGTTAATTTCACTGTGCATGAGATACGCATGGAGAAGAGCCTCCAGGGTGTTGGGAAGAGAAGCCAAGTTCATGAGTGGAATAGGAAAGGGGTTAAAAGACAACAGTGCAAGGTGATAGTGCAGAGAAGTACAGCAGGACTGCATGGTGGCTTGAAAGGAGGAGTATGTTGGAGGGGAAAGCTCATGAAGGCACTCCTCTGCTGTATAAGATGAGAGAAATACCACAGTAAAGATGTAGGAGAGGAATGTTATCTCAGGACCTGAGTGTCTGCTGTAGTAAAGAGGCTTCTGAGAGACCGAAGAGGTATTTGGCAATGTAGATGAAGAACAGTATTGAAACGTTAATTTCAAAGAACAAAGGAAGATGTAGAGACTGGACTGATCCTTAGAGGGGATCAGATGTTGGCACCAGTCACAGTGTCAAAGAAGACTGAGAGGTTGTTCGGCAGCTGGACTTCACAAATGTCATGTTCTGAAGCAAGTAGCTCAGTGTTAAGGGAAGCAATCTGCAAGTCAGCACTTTTGTGTCTGCTCACTAAGGACAGCAAATCCTATGCTTGAGAGCTGCAAAGGTCTTAACAAACTATCTGTGTTAATACAAGTGCTGGTAAGGTGTATCTGCAATATGAAGGGTCCTGGATGCTACCCAGCATAGTTTGATTGGCCCAGTTTCAAGGAGGTATTCATATTCATGACCAAAAAACATTGGTCATGTTTTTTGCAGCAGTTGTCTATGTGTGTATTACAAGTCGGAATTTCTCTATAGAATCATAGAATGGTTTGGGTTGGAAGGGATATTCAGAATCAACTAGTTCCAAACCCTCCTTCCATAGCCAGGAACACCTTCCACTAGAAAAGGTTGCCAAGAGCCCCATCTAAGCTGTCCTTGAACACCTCCAAGGACTGGGCAAGGATTGCACAGCTTTTCTGGGCAACCCATCTGAATGGTCTAACCGCTCTCAAAGTAAAGAATTTCTTCCTAATGTTTTTCTAAACCTGCTCTCATTGAATTTAAAGCCATTCACCCTTGTCGTATCACTACATGTTCTACTAAGGTCACCCTCTAGCTGTCTTGTAGCTCTCTTTGGGTACCAAAAGGCTGCTCTAAGGTCTCCCCGGGGCTTTCTCTTCTCCAGGCTGAGCAACCCTGACTCTCTCAGCCTGTTATCACAGGAGAGGTGCTCCATTCAGGGCCCTCCTCTGGACTCACTAGAACAGGTCTGCACTCTTGTTATGCTGGGGGCCTCAGAGCTGGGTGCAGCACTCCAGGTGGGGTCTCACCAGAGTGGAGCAGGTGGGGAGAATCACCTCCCTTTCCCAGTGAGCCATGCTGCTTTTGGCATGTCGCTGGGTCGTGTCAACCTTCTCATCCACCAGCACCCCCAAGTCCTTCTCTTGAGGGCTGCTTTATATTTTAATACACTACACATATTTTAATAGCATTATAATATAAGATTCTCTTGCTTCCATGATACAAACAGTGTAATTCACAAAGGTCTTCTGGTTTGCTTGTATTCAATAGGCATTAGCCCGTTACCTCCGACCTGGAACTCTGCGTGCTGTCTTTGGGAAGGACAAGATTCGTAATGCTGTTCACTGCACAGACCTGCCTGAAGATGGGCTTTTAGAGGTAAGGCTTGCTAGACAAACATGTTCTCATATATCACAGGAAATTGTGTAGTGAAATGCTTTTCTTGACACTTTTTTAAGCCAGTAAGTGTTTTCTGTGTGGAGTAGCTGTGTTGTAGGCCAGACTAGACACAAAAGGAGAGAGTTTATTACAGGCATTTAACTCAGTTAATGCTGATACTGTAAAAATTAATCTGTTCAGTTTTCTTGAATTAATATAGTATAATGAAGTATTCAGTGTAATGAAACCGAAGAGTTTTTTCTTTGTCTGAATGTGTCCTTGGGACTGAATATCAGCACCTAACAATGCTTCTGTAGGGACATTTTCTTAACCCTTTCTTGGGTGACCACCCTGACTCCTGATCTAAATTGTCTCTACAGTGAGCTTGTGTGGAGCTTGGAATATTACAAGCACTAAGGGTTCAAATTCTCCAGATAGGGCCCAGGTTTATTTGTAGACAGTCATACGTAACATACATCAGTTGTACTTCTTGTGTTTTATATTAACTGACTAACTATTATCTGATTTTGGCTTTGTATGCATTCATCAAAGTCCAATAAAATGAGAAAATGTTAAATTAAGGGAATTTGTAAAGACAGAAGTACTCACTTTGAAAACCAAGACAAGGTCATTCACTTAATTCTGTGCCTCAAAACTAAGGTCCATAGCAGGGGGTTGAAGTGGTGTGTAATCTTGGATGGATTTCTGTGTCAATGGAGATGCTTTTCCAGCGCATGCACAGCTTGCATTTTAATGTCTGTACATATTTGTGAGTGTTTTGCTGTCAGGCTATAGCAGAATCATGGAGCAGCAAGAGTTGTCCTACTTAGATAATTTTACATTGCCAAAATGGTGGTGTCATAGGGGAGTGAGGAAGAGCTGACTGCATTGCTGTCTCCCTCCATGAAATAACCTGTGGGTTAAAGTGCTTTTGTTAGGAATTCGCATCTAGTTTAAGGCAAAGACTTGTGAAATTCAGCACTGAGAATAGCAACCAGTATAAACAAAGTTGCAGATTTTTTGAGCGTTTTCAAGATGTCATTAGAAGTTGACAAGTTTTAGTTTGTTCCCTTAGGGTTTAAACAAGCAAACAGATGTTTTTCACCATATGCCTGAAGTTCCTCAGCCGTGGCTTTCCAGTAGCAGCAGAACAAAAGGCATAGCCTGTAAGGGAAAAATTAAAGACCAACACTCAAAGAACATTTTAGTACTCCATCAGAATTTTCTGTCTCTGTCTCTCGTGTCCACAGTCTGTCGCCTTTACATTGATGCAAAGCAGATTTTGCTTGTTGTTTAAATTGAGTTTAGAGCTACTATAAGTTAGTCAAGAAGTGGTTCTCCAAAACAGGAACTGAGGCTGGCATTCTTTCTTAAGATCCCCATTATGTGTGTTTGTCCTTTTAATCCTGCGGCTCAATCATAAGCGAAGTTCTTGATAAGTATTACTCTGACTACACGCATTGCAGTTCCCGTCTCCATTTTAGTCTGATCATTTTAACAATTGTTTATTGATAGTATTTTTTTGGGAGAGGGATCTAAGATCATTTTTGCCATAGGCATAATTGCATGTAGAATATGTCTCTTCTTCAATCTGAAGTTTCTTCTGTAACAGCCCAGGTTAAACCAGCAGTTGCAAAGGACATCGCTCCATGTTCTTTAGTGAGTAAATAATGCAGTGAATGTTTTGAATTGAGCACAGTGGGTCTGAACAAAGAAAGCTTTGGCTGTACCTGTTGGTTGGTGTGTGGAATATTTACACTGTGAATGCTAAAGCAGTTTGTTAGGTGTCCCTGCCACAGTCCTGACTGCTGCTGTGGCCGCGTGTCCTGTGTGCACATGGGGTGTGTGCAGGGCTTGCAGTGCCCAAGGAATCCTGGAGGAAACATGGAGGGACTGCTGCTGCTGACACTTTGTGGGTAGAAAGCCGAATAGGTTGGTTTGTTTGTTAATTGGTTTTGTAACTTTTGAACTTCCAGAACCAAATGGAATGGAAAGGGGAGATCCCTAGTTGACCAAGTATTCTGTGACAGGCCTTAAATGCAGTGTTTATGGAAGCACAACAGAAGCATGTTCCTGTGTAGAAGGGAACACGCTGGTGCCTTCCTGGTTGCCTTCCTGAGAACTCAGGTATCTTTAGTGCCAGACACTGTTTGTCTTAAGATTTCTCCACCCTACTCTGCAGTTTTCAGATCTAGCTGAAATTTGAAGAATTTGCAATGGCAGCTGCTGTCTCATAGTCCACAAATGGAGACTTCTTAGAGGAGATGAGATAGGTGATTGAGGATTAGATAAGATGCTTCCTGAAGTTAATAGCCAAACTCTAGGTGACTTTGGCGTTTTGCGCTTCATTGACTGTCACTAGTAAGGGCAAGGTTGTGACCTCTCTCCCAAAAATCATGACCAAGGAGTACTCAGTGAAAGGAGACAAAACAACAGTGTCTTGGGAACAGCAAGGACTAATTAACTAAATAAGGGTCAGCTTGTGCACCTAGTTTAGAACACAGTATTTAAATAATGGAGTACAGCAGTTTTCCGGTGGTTTTCTCTTAGACATCTTTTCCATGGACCTGAAAAAAGGAAAGTTCCCTTTTAATCTTAAACCCCCCTCAAACAAACAAACCAACCCCAAAAGCAAATATGAGCACTTGCTCCCACCAGTATGACCCTTAACTCCTGTCTTTGTTCGCTTCACATTTTAGGCTGTGACTAAAGAATATCAGAATTAATGAATAACTCACTTTGGCTCATGAGAGGAGGGGAGATGCAGTTGAGCCTTAAATGCAACTGGTCACAATAAAAAAATCAGTGTGTTTTCAATTGTGGAGCTGTAAGTGCTCTTTTTATTCCTAGTTTAGTGATACAGGAGGAGTGTGAATATTGCCCTGAAATCTCCTAGATGAGTTGTTTGACTTACTGGGTCAGGCACTTTATGTCATTTGCTTAATATACTTGTGTGTCCTCCTATCAGTACAAAATGTATTTTTACAAGTGACAATGGATAGACACAAATAGCTCAGAACAGTCAGTTTTCTCAGCCTTGTCATCAGTCTGCCATTTTAATGAGGAGAGGAAAGAAAGGAGGAAGTAGAGAAGGGAGACTGATAGCAATGAAGTATTTGTGAGATGATGCAGTTTCGTGATTGAAGGTTCAACCAGCAGCTGATGTTGTTTAGGACATTCATTCAGAGCAGGGGGTTGCATTTGTTTCCCACATCCAAAGCAGGTACAGCTCTACCTCTTGTAGAAAAAAAAAGGGTTTTTTTTTTCTCTTTTATGTGAAGCAGGTACTATTTGGAGCAAGCAATTACAGTACTCACCTGCCTTCACATTCCTTCTGAGTCAGGTAGAGCCAGGACTGGAACATATATATTTTATATGCCAAGGAAGTGCTCTATTTAGCAGACTAGAGATGTGTCATGTTCATGTGGTGAAAGATGATTCTGTTTCTCAACTCACCATCTTTGACCTGAGGAACATTTCTGATAAATATCTTGTTGAAATAGAAGCTTGCAAACCATTGGATCTGATGAATCATCATTCTCTAGACAAAAGGAGTTTCCTTAAAATCATTCCTGGAATAGTTTTTAATCGAAGTAGTGATACAAGGTATTGTGGCTACCAGACTTCACAGTTTATGTCCCTCTTTAAAGAAGTGAAGGCAAATTAAAAACCAGTCATAAAGGCCTTATTCACATCACTGAAAGTGATGTAAAACTTCCCACAGGAGGTGGTGCTGTACACACACCTCAGTTCCCTGGGTCTCAAGTGGCTCAGTACCTTTCAGATTATGCAGGAAACCATATGAAACCATTTTAATTAACCAGTTAAAAAAGTGGTAGCCTAGAACTGCAGTTAAAACCAGAATTTCTAGGTTTTGGCACGCTCTGCCTGTAACTTGTTGCTCATACTGTGCAGTTCAAGGTTTTTGATTGGTTTTTTTTGCGTGTGTGTGCAAGCAGTTCCGTGAGGGCATTTGCAATGCAGAAAAACACTTTGAGGGTGGTAAAATGAACACAGCTGGGGTAACCTGAAAGGTCTCTCCATTGCAGTGCAGCCTGCTGAGCCACCCACCCTAGCTTTGTGTTCTTGTGTGTTGGGGCAATCAGTCTGTCTCATGGGTTTTCTTTGCATAGTTACAAAGTCATACGTGTGTTTGTGTGTCTGTACCTAGACACACAGGGACAGGATGCTGCCCTCCGCGAGATTTGCATGAAAAAGGATTTGCTGTGGGATGGATAAAACTTGAGCTCTGGATGAAACAGCCTTCTCCCTGTTGCCGAGGGAGACGCTGTTATGAGGTGACTAATCCTTGGACAATATCGTGACAATTGCTGCGGGTGCGTGCTTACCTGTGCCTTTGTGTGCCTGCCGGGCTGGGAGTGGGACTGCAGAGGGGAGTGATCTCTCAAGCCACTTTTCGTGGGAGTGGGGGATGTGCCAGCTGCCTTCCCAATCTTGCATCCCCCCGGGCGCTCTCCGCGCTGGTGCCCCGGGGCGCTGCCTGTGCCACCGAATGGCTGCCGGCTGCCGTCAGGCTCCTCCTTGGGCATCGGCCCGCCGAGAGACGTGTCAGGTTTCAGTGTCATGGGCAGCTTTCCAACCAGGCAGGAGCGAGGACCTCCTCGAGTGTCGTTTGCTGGCCTTCTCACTTGCCTCAGAGCTATTTGTGGCACTCACAGACATGAAAATAACCTATCAAAGGGGGATGACTTTGCTGTTATCAAAGAAGAGTGAGTTTCGTCTGTCTTCTGAGAGAGCTGTCATGATGGTTGGTTTTTTCCCCTATCACTTCTTTGAATTTCAGCTGTGCAGTGGTGTTCAAGTGTAAGGCTAGGGACTGGCCGGCTGTGCAACAAACTGCTGGAGGCTCTCTGTTCCTTTGCTCAGCCTTAAGCAATGAGACTGGCTTACTGTTCCTAGGGCATTAAAGCAAACAAGTAATATCATCTAGGGACAGATCAGCTATGGTGGTCTGCTGGGCAGAGGCTCACACACCTCTGGCACTGGAATTTCAGCTGCCTGGATCTGGCCTTGGAGAGATGGGAACTGGTATTGTACAGTAAGCAGTGGCAGGATGGTCCAGTTCAGCAGATGTGTTTTGTCCAGGCAGGTGCTGTGGACAATGGAAACCATGATCATTTTCCTCAGACATGGTATAAACGGAATGCTCTACCGAGTTTTAAGAGCTGTGCTGCTCCTAAGCTTTTGGTGCAGTTTGTATTCCACCTGCTAGAAGCCAGTTGTCCTTGGTCTGCCATTCCAGATAGTGCCAGGAAAAGCTTGTCCTTTGTCTTCTGTCCCTTTCCATTTATTCGGGGAAGCTGAGGGGAGGGTACTTAGCAAGCTGTTCAGAGAGGGCAGGGGAGCACTCGCCTTGGAGGGAGGAAGACAACACATGCTTCCCATAACCACGTCCTGTTACTGAAGCATTCTGCTGGCTACCAACTTGCCCTTTTCTTCGTGTTGCCTCCTTGGCTGCCCACTCCCATTGTCTGGATGTGTGGGTGTGCTGCAAGGTGCTCGCTATCACCCACCCTGGAAACGCTTCCATACAGAAATGAGTTGATCCATGGGTTGAGGTTAAAGTGCAACAGTTTAGGACGAAAGGCATCAGAAGGACGTAGCTTTGTTAGACTAGTCCTTTTTGGTGCATTGAGGTATAGTCCAAGCAATTTAATAGAGCATGTCAATGAGTAACTCTCAGAAGCGTCAATGTGCTTAGAGTGGAATTCATGTGTGTCACATTCAGAACAAAGGTCTCCTGCATTGCTCGTTACCAATTAACTTGTCTGGTATTAGTCAAGCTGCCTCTGCCAGCCGAGAACTAACTCTCCATTCACAGGGCAGCCCAGCTTGTAAAACATTACACAGCAGAAGTGCATAGTATGGCAATGAACCTTTCACTGAGGGCATTTCAGCCGTCCACATTTCCCTCAGGAGCCTTTAAAATATTTTAATAAAGAAGCCATTGTTTCACTCAGTCATACAGCAATTTTGCAATGAAGTCTTTTATTAGAGGTCCATACTGAGCTGCATAATCCAGGGTAAAATGCTTTTCACTGTTTCCAGTGAAACATAATAAAAATTGAATGGTTTGGGTGAGGTTGGCTTTAGCACTTTTTCTTCCCAAGTTTTCATCCAAGCAGTAGCTATTTTTGTCTGTCAGTTGGAAATTTCAATCTCTCCTTGTACAAGATGATCTTTAGGGAGGTCCATCAGATAATGGTTATTATGGTTCAAGTGCCTCTGCATTTAACTTTCTGAGGCTTTTTATCCAACAGCTGTGGGAACAGCTTGGAAAGAACCTGGAGTGTAGGAAAACCTAATCTTACTTGATGGTGTTATTGCATATCAGAACATGTTAGCCAGTACTGGAATGCTGTCTTGCAGTGGTTCCTGATGCTGAATATACACTTGTACAGAGAATTAAGTAATCCTTTTGCCTAGGCCTATCTGAAGGAAATTAATAATTAAAAATAGCAGTAATAGATAGATGGATAGTAAGATGTTGGTGATTTATCTTTCAAAAACTATTGTATTATTAAGTCACTTGCAGCCTCATTTTGAGCATAAGTTGTATAATTATTATACTTGTGGGCCAGACAGGCAAACTAAACCAGGAACTTGTTTAAACAGAGTTGTGAAATAGTTCACCTCTTGTACTTCCACTTCTGGGTAAAATCCGAGGTCCAGTTACCCCTTGTTCTGCCAAGTCTGAAGTTTATAGGTGCCAGAGAGAAGAAGTTAATGAGTGTGAACCAAGCAGCTGCCAAAGCTCTTTAAGTTTCACCTGATCCTGAAGGTAACCTGTGTAATAAACAGGGCTTGGCTTTTGGCACGTGTTTGTGTTGCACTGAGCAAAGTAATATTGTGGAGGGGAGGTCAAGGTGGAGGGAAGGCGTGACACTTCTTGATAACTCATCTGAGGCCCAGTTTGTGTCTTTGAGACCACTGCTTTCTTTCTTTCTTTCTTTCCTTCCCTCAGCATGTTCTCATTTTGAACCAAAAACCCCAGGTCCTGTTTCCACGTCTCCTCCTCCTCCAGCTGAAGCAGAAAAACATTTGGGTTTGCTACTCAGCTGCACCATGGGCAAACTACAGCAAAGAAGACAAAAAAGCCCAGGGGGAACAGCTTATACAGCAAGAGCAGTAAGGGCATGCTGTAGTTGCACAGCCACGTAGAAGCTCAGAATATCTTTCATTTCTGGAGCAAGGGGCCCTGCACCTTATTTGGGGGGGTAAGAGAAACTCTATTCTGTAACACACATGCTCCGAGATGCACATAAATTTTTATGTGGTTTCCTATTATTGACCTCAGCCACTTGCACTTCCCACCTCTCTCTCAGAGGTCATATATACAAATGATTAGCTCTGGTGGTGCTTCCTGTGTAAGGTTTACCCTTTCCCTTCTCAGTGCAGCTTCCTTCACTAATTACCAGCAGTAATTAAGGGCAGAATTTAAGTCAGCTATTTTCATACGTGTTTTGAAATATATATGGACCATGGGAGGAAAAACCCAAAGCCAAACGTGTTAATATGGATAGAAAACTGTGAATGAGGCTTCCTGTCTGTGATAAATGCTAATACTATGGGATATATTGAGCTTAGAGTTTGTCAAGCTCTGGAAACTTCTTCTTTCATAATTAGTAATAGCTAATGATTCAAAACGTATTATCATGCCACTAGTGGTTTTGTGCTGTCACAGTGCTGAGGGCTTAGAGACTGCCTGTGTTGATCCTTGCTAGCAGCTGTGCAAACACAGCAGGATGGCAATGATCACCTGAAAGGATGTTAGCTGTAGTCTAGGGCTCCTTGAAGTCACCCAGCATCTTCTGGTTTCAATAAGAGCTGCATTCTTCCTCTTTGCCTTTAACCTCTAAGTGTGCTGGCACATAGGCAGAAATGATGCATCCACAGCTATTCCTGAAATATGTCAGCAAGTCTCTGAGCTAGAGGCAATTCTCTGAAGCATTCAGAGTTGTTAAATGGGCAAGTTTCCTTCCCCGTTGGTGCCAGTTATTGCTGTTCTGCTGGGGAGAGACAGTGTGCCAAGATTATCCAGCCACAAACCAGGAGCTGTGAGCTTCCTCAGGTCGCTGCTTTAGTCCAGCCATTGAATAGTAACTTGGTCACTGAGGTGTCAGGAGTGTAGTTCTGCCATGGCAGTGCATGGTTTGGCACTCAGTGGCAGTGTTGAAATCAGTGAAAGCTGGTGAGACTCAAAACAAACTCACGGCCTTTGAATACTGACCCATTCCACAGGGGAGTGGAGCTTTCTAGATTCAGTGGCATCTCTCAGAAGGCACTTGAGGCACTATGCTTGGGGAATTTATGCCGTTGGTTTGGTGGAATGTCTCCTATAAGCGGAGTGAGCCGTAGCCAGCCCAGGGGCTTGTGGTGGTGCTTGCAAGGCCCCTGCTGGTGGTGCATTTGATTAGTAGTTTCTTTCAGGATATTTTGTTACTGTCTCATCTTCATGATTTTAACACTGTTGCCATGCATAGCATACTGAGTCCCCTGGGCAATAACAATATGCTGGACATCAAGGTTGCTCAGGAAGGTCTTTAAATGCTGGCTGCCTTCTACTTTATTTATTGGTTTGCTGCTTCCATCCTCACTTGAATCTGCGATGTGGTTGGAAAACATGTTCTTGTCTCTGTGTGATCACTTCCTCCTCTCTTGGCCTTAACCTGGTAGCTCTTGAGCACCATGACTGTCAGTGTTCCATTAGGAGGCTGCAGAGCCTTTGCTCAGCATTGGCAATGCCCGTGGCTTGTATAAGCACATCCAAACCTGGCTTTACCTGTACTATGGGTACAAGCAGCAGAGGCCCTTTCCAGTGTTTTTATCCAGTGCTTGAGATGTGTTTGCAGCTTCCACTGGCACTTGTGGTACACTTATAAGGTCTTGTCTCACCTCAGCTCACTGCTCCAAGGGCATCCTATGAGACCTCCACAGCAACTCCTGATTGTGAGGCAAGCAAGCAAGTGTCCCTCAAGATAAGTGTGAAGTGCAGAGGCAGTGATCCTGATCACTCAGTGGGCTGCTTGGGATCCCTAGGAAAGCACTACTTGCTGTTATGTTGAAGTTTGTCACACCTGAGGGGAGATGCGATATTACACTTAGTTTCACTCCAGTGGCTCTACCAGGCCAGTGGTGTGTTCTGATGGTGACCAAAGATGTTACTAAATAAGAACTAAAACTCCAGGGAGGGTCCTGGACTAAAATATTCCGCTCCAGCTGCAGAGCAGTTGACTTATGATGGGGGCTGAGAAGATTCAATGAATTGTTACCTTCTCGATAAATCTACAAGTATCTATGCTTCAGAAATCAGTGATCTGAGTCAGCACAGTAGTTACATATGATATAAAAACAACACCTTGTTATTTTAAAGTAGTTTTGGAGTTAATTTATTTTTCTTAGAGTAAATAGCATAAAACTCAGTTTCTTAGTATTTGTGATTGTGGTATAATGAATTACTGTCTTTGTCCTCTCATTACCATCTTGTTTGGAATTCAGATTTTTCTAATCTTTTATTTTATGGTACAATTTCCAAATAGCTTCCCTTGCCCTTCTCTTCCGCTGTATTCTCAGAGTTGAACATAACCATACACAGTTTTTGAGGTGACTATGTTAACAGCACACAGCATAAAAGCACAATGTGCTCTGTGTTATCCTGTAGCATTTATGTACTAAAATCTTCCACAGCAAAGTTGGGTTTTTTTGGTGTATAGGGGGTTTTGTACCAGCTCTACTTAAGAAATTAACTTGGATAGTTGAAGTGCACGTGTACAAATCGTTCTGTCTTGGGCAGCCTGGCTGGCTTTATTTCTTGCATTGTGTGACACTTGGGAGAGAGGCAGGGGCGAGGAACTTGCCCTTTTTTTGAACAAACCCTCTTCAGGTTTGTGTGGGAAAATAATTCCTTATTTTCAGAACACATACAACAGTGAGTAAGTAGACTGTTTTCTTTGGTGACCAGCTTTCTTTCTGGAGTGCTTGTGGCTGAAAGGATGCTACGAATCCACGGGGGTTTCGGTGTGTTAATCTAATGATTTAGTCATGTGAATCAGCTGAGTGAACTGTAGCTGAAGTGGGGTTTAGGTGTTAGCAAGTGTGCTTGCTAACAGCATTGGCAAGTTCATGCAGATGTACAAACCAATGTTAATGGGCAGAAAAAGCTCTTTGTTTCCTACCTGTGACCTCAAACTGAGTTAACATGTAAAAATTTATCAGACCTAAATGTTTAGGGTGAGTGTACTGGTGCTGAAACTTTGGGTCAGCAGACTCTGTGCCTGGATGCCTGTGCTGACCAAGGAGATACAGTGTTGTGGTTTTGGGGAGAGGATGCTGGTGAGTGTCTGTCTAGCTGTGTGGAAGGCCCCAAGATTCCTGACAGGCTCTAAATGAATACAGGGATGAAAAAAGCTTCCATCTCCCAGCTGCCAATTTTGGTTCTGCAGAGATGAGGAAGGACAGAAGTTGCCGTCACCTTTCTCGTGATGGATGAGAAGTGAATCTGTGAACTCAGCCCTTTTCTTGCTCATGTCAGCCCTGTCAGCCCCCTGGCTTCTGCCATGGAGACTAACAGGGTCTCTTACCAAAAACCGCCACCCCAGGGGAACTGAGGGAGTGGAGTGTGAGTGTTGAGGTACCCTTCCAGTGCCAGGGTTTCTGTGGGGCTGTAATTCCACCTGTGTGGAGTGCTGCTACAGCCCAAGCTGTGCCTGGGTCTGGCCTGTCGACAAAAGCTCTGACTCCGAAGCTGCTCAGCAGGCACCTCTCATCAGCACTGTTTGCATTGTTTTCTGGACAGGAGAGTTAAATTGTAAGTGCCTGTAATTCTTACACTTGGAATCTTCAGCACACTTTGTGCCTGTGCAGGATCCTGTGTTAATACCCAGATCCTTTGCTCCCCTTGGAAAACTGGCTGTCTCACTTGATTTGCTTCCCCTTTTCCTGGCTGTTCCATGCACTTAGGGCACACATTGTTCAGATGATACTTGCTTGTGCTCAGCCAGGGCATTAGACTAGATTTTGTTATTGTATAAAATATTAGCTCCTGAAACTTTGTGGTAACTCATTGAAGTGCTCAGAGAGAGCACACAACTTCACTTACATGAGTTTTGCTGGGAGTGTGTGTGACTGAAACATAACTTCATGGAACTGAAGCAGCTCTCAGCTCCTCCTCAGTGAAGCTGTTTATAGGGTCAGAGCCAGAAGGTCATGGTTATTCACCCGTTGTTACTTCCTGAGCATTGTTGTTATTTGTCCCTGAATGGGAGCTAGAGAGGGCATAGCTGCATGCTGCAAAGCAGGTAGATGGTTCCAGGGATCTGCAAGGGGAGTACTGATGTTAAATATGATCCTTTCTCATCCCTGGGAAGCAGTGAGCACACCTGAATGTTAGCATCATTGGTAAGGCATTTGGGTGGCATCTGTGAAATGTGTTTGGTTGGTTTCAGATCAGCTCCTATGGTGGATTTGTGCTCTGTCACTCTTGGATCCTGTAAAGATCAGAAGTGTGCTTGGCTCAGAGAGGCTGACCTTGCCCTTGGTCAAATGTGAGGCTTCTTCAGATGTTTTGTACTGGCAAGGCTCCCCTTTCTGTGGTTTGGACTATGCTCAGTCCTTGGGAAAGAGAGGAACTGTATTTTCTAAAATACAGGGTATTTTGGAGTATCTAACCTCCATCTAGATGCTTGATGCAAGTTATCACCAGTTCCTGAATCCCCTTAGAAAAGGACCTGGTGCTTTTAGAATGGGGGTTCTTCAGGCTGTCTCCAGGTGGGGCCTTGTAAGATGAGGGCATCCCAGATCTCTAGGTAGTGCTGGAATCTTGGTTCTTCTGAAGTCTTGATTCTTCTCATAACACCATACCTGTGGTCATGTGAGTGGGGTAACTAAGTTCTGGTGGTTCTTGTCCAGCACTGCCATGTTCCCGAGGGTGAGGTTCTTGGAGAGTAGGATCCTTCCTGTGTACCACAGCTACACCAGCTCTTAACTGGTTTTACTGGGAGCTGCGTGGCAGCTGACCCACCTAAAGATAATTACACATAAAGGGAACAAACCAGCACCTGGTTTTGTGCAGTAATGCAAAATGTAGTGTTGCTCGTTCTGATGTCTGAGCCTTGCCAGTACAGTCTGTGTGGATCTTGAACAAGCCAATAAAAGCTAATTGAGGAGGAGGAGGTTTTGGACAGGTTGTAAGTAAAGTGAAGTTTGTTCAGCCTGGCCTCGGAAAATTGGTTGCACAAAATCGAGGGGCCTTTGGGGACTAAAATAGCACAAATTCTCTTGTTGCTAGTGGCAAGTGAGCAGGCATTGGGCAAGGCCAGCATTCACCTGTGTCAGTGTGTGCTGCAGGGCTGGATCAGTACTTAAATCCCAGGGGAGCCACACAGCTCCAGCTGAGGCAGCCCAAGCAGGGGTGGGAATTGACTCTATTAAACCTGGAAATGGGGCCTGTGGTGGCAGCAGTTTTATCAGCACCCCAGGCTGAGGCTGGACTCTGAGTTACTACCTAGGAAGAAGTAGATTCCACTGCTCTTGGCCTTTTTCTTTACTCTTGGCACTGCTCCCCACCCCTGCCGAGGGTTGTGCCTGGCCCGTGCTGGACAGCTGCCCTTGGCCAAGCTGGGAGCAGAAGTCTCGAAGTGCCCCTGCTCAGAGCTGTAAAAGCAGCAGCTGGTGTGTGTTAGTGCAGACACAGCCTTAAAGGCTTTTGTTGTTAAATATATGTGTGCATCTCTCTCTCTCTGCTTCTTATTTTACTAGTGCTTTTGTGTGTCTCTCTCATAAAATGCAGGCGTCCCATATAACAAGAAGGGAGATAAAATTCACTTTAATGGCTACAATTATACTTAACTATGCTGAGTCAATCTGGCAGAAAGAACACTATGTTCGACTGGCAGGTTATAATGTAATGTCCTGTTAGGCAGTAAGGAAAGCGATGCCTTCCTGAGGCAAGTGGATAGTGCAGAGATTAAAAGAATCTTGAAAGCAATGCATGTTTTACTTTGGGTTGATAATATGTCACATCTTGAGGCCTTTGCCCTGCCTGTAGACCCTCTGCCCCCAGGACTCTTGACCAGCCCCAGCCCAGCGAGGCTTGTCAGGGCCACTTGGGAAAGGTCATTTTGATATCAAGGCTGTTGTGTACCCAAAGCACTAGTGCCACTGGGCAAACGGGGTGCCCAGCCAAGAGTCTACACCTGCTTGTGGTGGGGTGGGGTGAGGCTTTTTGTTCGGTTGTTTGGGAATATTTTTAATCATCCTGCAGTCTTCTAGTGCTGTATCTCTAGTAGATGTGACCAATTACAGCAGCATTTCTAATGGGTGGGGGGGCATGTCTGACCAGGGGTAGTGTGAGGTGTTTCTTTTGGGGGTGTGGTCCTTTGGTAGCAGAGTCATCCTGAGGCCTGGGACAGGTGGGCCTTTTCAGTGGGCAGCTGCAGGGCATGTGGCTGGGGTAGCTACTGCCCTTCCTGCCTAGTTAATTAGTGATCTGAGCAGCCATCCTGCTTTCACTGATGTGGGACAAGAAAGTGATTGGGGCAGGGATGTTGGGTAAAGGTTTTGCCTAATTTCATATGCAATTCCTAAGAGTTCGTTACACGAGTCCTTTTAGACATTTGCTCACTGAAGCGAACACAAGCACCCTGAGTTTTCCACAATGGTTGTCCCAACTCCTGGAATAAGCCAGAATCTTTATTAATAGCTCATGCTTGGACTTTGCACTCATATAGAAAATTAAAAGGCAGTAAAGGACCAAACCATGAGTTGGGTCTTGTATACAAGTAAAGGTTGAGAATTTTTTTTGGTTGGTTGGTTTGAGGTGTTTTGTTTTTGTGTTTTTTTCTTTTTAAACTATCAGACTGTTCACCTGGGAATTCAATTGTAAGGGCAGTTGATCCTACCAAATCTGGAGCCATGCAACAACATCCCCACTCCCTGCCCAAAATGGTAGCAGCAGGAACCCATTAAGTGCTGGGAGCCAAAATGGCTCAGCTTTCCTGTAGTTCTTTTTGCAGGTGAAGCTTCAGTCAGGGAGTATTTTAGGGCTTTTATCACAGCTTGTTAAATCCTTGCTATAAACATACAGCAGGAAAAGAAAGAGCTGAAGGTGAGAATTCTGCTGGCACCTGGATGGGAACAACATGGAACAGCTAAATGGGTACACTAACTACCACAGCATACCATAACCACGCTTTTCCTTCTAGCAGATGGCAAAAAGTTTAAGCATCTTTCTTTCCCAGGGTTGTATGTTCCAATTAGGAAGTCTTTATCAAGCCATGTACTCTAGGATAGTCCTGTTTTGTCACGTCACATGGAAAAATACTCCCTGGTAGTCTGCATCATGCAGCACAAAGTGAGCCTGACTCCTGCACGAAGCCAGCTGCCATAGTTTGTCACATCTGAGCAGCCCCAGCAGGCAGAGCCTGTCCTCAGCCCTGGCCACCAGCCCAGCAGCAACACAAAGCAAGTGGCTGCCCTGAAACTGCTGTGGCTTCAGTGTGCAGCTTCTGGCTGCTGGAAGCTTTAACCTGCGCTGAGGATCAACAGTTTTATCTGTTGTGTTATGTCTGGAGCACAGACACTGCCTCCAGAGGCAGAGCATGTGCAATAATGGGGAAGAGAGTTTTTGGGATCCTGAGGGGCATCGGCACAGGCACATGTGCCACAGCAGCCTCTGAAGATGGGGGGGGAGGGGAGGAAACAGGTAACTAACAGACAGCAGCGCTGATGTGCAACAGCTAAATGTTTCAGATGTCTGTGAATGATAAAGATGCATTTTCTGTTTGAAATAGGTGCAGTACTTCTTCAAGATTCTGGACAACTAACAGCCTCCATCCTCACCCACTGCAACAGACGCACACAGAACTGTGTGTTCATTCATTTATTTGTCCAATGTTTCAACCTGACCGAAATACAAGATCAACAAGAGCACTGTACTCCTGGCTATTATTACATGTTAGAACATAGAGTTTTGCACTTTAGACAACATTTAACACCATTCTATGGGGTACTGCATTGCTTTTATAAAGTTTAAAATAAAGATTTATTTTCAAACATGTGACTTTGGTTTATTTCATACATTACACTTTCTTGCAGAAAAAATAAAATTGTACAACTGCATAAATATAAAATTCTTCCACCATGAAAATGGCTAAAACATTCAATAAAGACATTAGCACCACAGTGTGCGATGCCTTCAGCAGGAAAAAAAAAGAAGAAAAAAAGAAAAAGAAAAGAAAATATACAAAGCAAAGAGTTATTCCTATCACTGAGGAGAGTGATAGTCTGACCCAGTCTCTCACACAACATACTGGAGGATAAGGGAAGAGGTGGAGAGAGAGACAGCATTCGCTACGAAGCACAGTACACAATCACCTATTCTCTTTAACTTCACTTAAGTTAGTTTCCCTGCCACCCCTCCAAATAAAATACCCTAACACCACAGAGAAAAGCCAGAAGCCTTATGGAGTGCTGTTAAATATCGTCTCACAGGTGGGCCTTTCTTTGAAAAGGAACAAAATAATGAGAAGTTTCATGCCAGTTCTAGTCCCATTGAGTATTTACACCTTGGACAGCAAAAGTCTTTGCTCACAAGAAGTAGAAAACAGATACAATACATGGCTTGAAAAATGACCAGAGTATGCATCTATAGTACTGTACACTAAATAAAATACACAAGGCAGCAATACTTAGGGGCCAGAAACACTGCTTACTACAAGTCAGTTATGGAATCATAATTTACAGTAAAAATGGGCATGTCCCAAGGCTCAATTTTGTTTTCTTTTGTCATTTACAGTAGAATAAATATTTGTCGCTATTGCTACACTTTGTTTACATTCTAACCTAGCAAATGCAGAAAGCTAGTGTAAAGCATATAGATTACGTGTAGGTCCCATACGTATGACAGTTTGTTCAAGACTAGTAGGTTTTCTTTTTTGTTCTTTTTTTTTTTTTTTAACCTTTTTAAATGGCTAGGAGGAGGAGGGGGGAGGAAGAGAGTTGTGCTTACGATCAGCTGCTTTTTATGTCAAATTTAATATCAAAGCGTCCCTGGAAGCGGTCCTTGTCACTGTAGACGATGTTCTGCCCGTAGGCCCTGCACTCCACGCGCACCTCCACGTCGTAGGTCAGGTTGGTGAACTGCACGGCCACCAGCGGCTGCAGGTACCGCGGCTGCAGCAGCTTCCCGTAGTAGGGGTAGTACTGCAGCCCGAAGCCGGGGTAGCCACCCATCCCATAGTACTCCACCGTGCCGATTTTGTCTGCGTCCTCCTCTCGCTGCAGGGGGCAAAGGGAAGCACAACCAGTGACAACCACCCCAACTCTACCCTTGGCAGCATCAGCAGCTGAGTTTCAGCAGGACCGTGACCTCTCCTTTGGTCAGTGCTGGTCTCCACCATGACAGCACAGGAGTGTCCAGTGGTTCAGAGGAGGTGTCAGCACTGCCTGATCAGCACACACACAGCAGCATCTCCCAGCACACATCAGCCAGCAATAGGGCTTTGCTTAAAGCCTTAGCCACTTGACATGTTTAGAAACCACCAGACCCTCCTGTGATACAAATACACAGGCTTTGGCTACAAAAACTTTGCTGTTTCTCAGCTGCTTTACATGTGCCAAGTATGAAATATCTTCCCTGGGGCCTTTTTTTCAGCTCCAGCACAGCACTTAGAAGCAAAATGGCTACTTTTGAAGGTGCTTTTAACTATCTTGCCTCGGTTTTACCCCACACTGTGATGGCAGCACTACCTCATCTATCAGTGGGGCTTTGAGAAATGTCTGTTCCTAAAGGGGAGATATCCCAAGTTAAGAGCCACCCATTTGTCTATGGAAAGGCAGGCAGGGGGGTAACTACACTTGGACAAAGGCTTAGTCATCCCCTGCAGCTTCCCAACTCTGCTCTGTTGTATTTCAACTTACCTTGGCAACGCAGTGGACAGGGATGAGATTTGGGTTGTATTTTGCCATAACCTCAGGAGGGAGGCTTTCATTTACTGGAGCCTAGAAGAAATCCAGAACAAGGGGATGTTACACACTGGACACTCCTCTGCAGCAACAAAGATCAACAGTACCAAACACACACCATTAACTGGAACTCCTTCTAAGCACAGTTCCAGAGGCTACAGCTCTTAGTGGTTCTTGGGACAGACAAGTAGCAACTCACAACTGGAAGCAGGGGAACTTAGCCCAAGCAGATCTGCTGGCTATTCTTACAGCTTCACCTGCTGTGGATACAAGCAGGCCAGGCTGGGTTTAACCCCATGGTGTCCCCAGGGAAAGCATTTCATGGCAGTGTCTATAGCTAGTGGGGCTTGTTTATGCAAGATCAGGCAGTGGCAGGAAGAGATGCACTGTGGTGCAGGATTTGCCACCTGCCTGCCAGGTGTGTACAGTCAGGACTGGAAATGCACAGGAAAGAGGAAAGTGTGGCAGTCTCATCCTGACATTGCTGAACTTCAACACCGCTGACAAGGAAGGAGAAAAGCTCTGGTTATGTCAGGGAAGGGTGTGAGTGCCAGCTCTGATAGTCCAACCATTAACCCAGTTGGTCTTTGGTCTTTTAAAGTGCAGCAGTACTGCTTGACAACATTGCAGTTTCACATCTGCTTTTCAAACACTTTTCTGAGTGCAAGAACTATGGGGTCTCTGCTGAGTGTGGAATGATGAAAAAAAGTAACTGCCGTGGATACCTAGTTTCTAAATGAAACATGGAAAATCATCCCATGTCTAGACAACATCGTCTAGTGCAGTTTGGAACTCTCCAGAGCTTCCTGGCAGAGAAAAAAGAGTAACACACCAAACCCTTCTCTTTCCTAGTCATCAAACATGCACTTCCCATGTCATCCCACAGCCACCACATACCAAGCCACCACAGTATATTCTGCTAAAATGTTTCCACCACAGATCCAATAAACCAAAATTCAACTCATTTCTTTTAGCACAGGACAGGCTCCCTTTGAAGAAAAACATTCCTCAGGAGTCGTTAGCACCGTTCCCCATCCTTCAGTGCCCTGACAGATGGAGGTGAAGGTGGCCTAGAATGCCACTTGCACTGTTCTCCATCCAGAAGATAAAGTGGAAGGTTTTTCACACCACCTTATTCAATAGCACATGTTTTGCCACTGAATCCTTAAAAGAAATTTTTAGCATTTAAATGTGCTAGAGAAAAAAACAGAAGGAAAAGCTATGAATGTCCAGATTAACATCCTTTTGCATTACTGCAAATTTGCTTTTGGGTGAAACACAGAGCAATCAGGTGGTAGAGTTATCTACAGCCTTTGGGAAACTACATTAAATTAACTAAAGGCCTCCTCACCTTTCTTGCAGCTGTGCCTGACTTTCAAATAGAGTTTACTCTTTACAGCCTGTGTTTCACTCTGGTATTTAATATTAGCACTTCATTTAATTAAGCAGTTTTAGCAAAGCAGACAAGTCTACACTGCCTGAGGAAAAGAATGGAGTGGATCAGGGCATAACAAAATGTGCTGATGGTACTAAAGACAGAGTTGGTCTGGGATGGTCCCATGGAATACAGGAGTTTAAAATGGAATTCATCATTTGAAGAAAACATCCCTTTATAGCAACTCCATTAGCAGGCTCAGAAGCTACCAGATAAATAACCAGAAGGTAGCACTTTCAGGGTCACTGCTACTTGTTACCGACTTGCAGTGCACAACTTTCACTGCTTTTCAATTAAAGGCATTTTTAAAGCAAATTACTCAAATTGTCTCACAATACACCCTCTGCAGAAAGGTTTAATACTGATCTCTTTCCAGAGACCAAAAAGCAGGCACAGCAAATCTGCAGCCAACCCCTCCTCCTGATCAGGAGCTTCTGCTAGAAAGGGAAGAGATACTTGCCTGAGGTTTGAAGCCAATAATTCTGTTGAGCTTGACAAGGATGCATGGTTTGCCATCCTTGTACCCATAGGTGGGATCATTTAACCCAGAACAGTTTTCCAGCCATTCACGTTTGAATTTGCAGACCTTCTTCTGGCCCTGGATATCATTATATGGTCCTCTCTCTTTGTAATCAGTAGGCACATCTGTCAGGGTGGGGGAAGAAAAGACAGCCATATGCAACGGGATCTTAAGTGTGTCAGGAACAGCAACACTTACACTTCCCTGGGCAGGTGGGATTCCCCCCTCACCAGGGCAGTTAAGGCACTCCACAGACCTAGGCCCAGCCACACCCCAGTGGGGCTGCTCCCAGACCACCAAGTTTTATGGGGTTTTGTTTAATAACTGAGATTTCTTCCAGAATCACCTGGCACAGAGACTAATTTTTTTCTGGGCAGCTTTTCCAAGTGGGTACCCCTCAGATTTGATACAGATGTATTACAAGGTGAGGGTCTCATTCACATGGTTGCAAATAACCTATCAAAGGTTACCACCTCCCAGATGTTTGACTGCACAGCATGAAGAGGACCAACACTGGCTTTAGTAAAGTCATCAGTAAAACCCCAGTAGCTTTCAGAGAGAATAAGGTCAGTGCCAGGAGCTTCGGAGTCAGCTGCAATGTTTTCCAAGTGAAATATGGGAGTTCCCACCCATTTAACCTCCACAATAAGCTGCTAAGTATGGCCCAGTGTGCTCTGCCCAAGAGAAATTAATGAGCAGCCATATCGCTGAAACCAGAGCCTGCCAGTTCACCAACATGCTGCTGGAACAGCTGAAGACCAAGACCACCACTGCTCACCCTCAGCTTCTGGTGGACCTGACAGAGGCATCATTCAGAGCCCTCAGCTCAAGGGAACAATCCTGACTTACCTCCACAGTCCTGAAACACAATGTTTTCAGTTTGTTGCTCAGCGCTGTAGTCCCTTAAGAAATTATCAAGGTTCCTCACATAGGGTTCATAACTTCTGGGTTCGGAGGCAGTAAATGCAATTTCTGTCTTTTGAACCTGGGGGACTTGAGTCAATCCTAAGAAAAGCAAAATCAGGAAGAAAACATTAAATACGCTTCAGAGCTGCACAGCCTCCAGGCAATACCAGGAACATAATTCCTAATAATAATAATCTCTATTTTTCAGACTTAAGAACTTTGACCAAACAGCTTAAGCTCACTGGAAGAGAGGTTCTCCTCTTTCCATCAACAGTCTTAAATATTTATCACTGTGTTTGCATCAGGTAAAAAGACAAAAATCACAAAATGGAGAAGTGAGGCTACACGTCAAGGCTTCCTTCAAGAAAAACAGCCAACCACAGGTCCACTGTGCACTTCTGCTTTCTCCTTAAGGACAGAAGGGAAGCTGTGAGACCAACCATGCAGAACGTGAGTATCCCTAACAGACTGCCTTCAGTGTCTGCAAACACTGTGTTTGTGACACAGCACAGCTGTCCACTCGTTAACTCCTGCAATAAAAGACAAGCAAGGTTCCCCAAGTCTAGTCACACTGCACCATATGGACTCCACATGGCCTTAGTGTGTCTCCCTTGTAGGATGTGGGGCAGGAGACATTTTCTCCCTCAGTAAATTCAGCTGCCTGAGCACTGCCTCCACTCTTTTCATTCCCTAAGTGGGTTTTTCTGACTGCAAAACTCATCTTCTGAGCTCTCTTATCAGCAGCTCATCACCAGGGATTTGAGTAGGAAATACCACCACACAGGAGAGTTGCTTAAAAGACTATCCAGATTCTGGGCTGTGCTAAGCAGTTCAGATTTAGACTATAATGATAATGCATGGAGAAGAGAAGGGACTATAAACAAGAAATGCCCACAGATGACGAAAAGCACCAACTCCTTTGCTCTTCATTGTGGAACTTGGAAATAGTTGCTCCTATGCAATGTTTAAGTCACATTTTAATTGAAAGTATTGATGCATGGCTAATGCTTTAATTTAAGAACTGAGTTCATGCTGCTTTTGTGGCAGCCACTGTAATTATTGAGGTCTTGACTTCAGATCAGTTTGTCATCTTCATTTTAGCAAGATCAAGGAAAGGAGCAGAGGAGCAGCATTTGCTTTGATGACTTTCAGAACAGGCCTGTTGCCAAGAAGTTCCTCTGGTGCAAAACCCAGGCAGCTTAGCTGGCTGGCCCCAACCCACAGGAGCTTGTGACTCCAGCAATTTTTCCAAAGCCACTTGAGTGCTTCTGCTCAATCCCTCCTCAAGCCAACTCACCACTCCCCCCAGCCCCCCCTTCCACTAACTTGGAATTTGTAACCTAGGACAAAGATTAGCTTTGTTCCCCTAAACACAGCTCCTGGTCGCCAAAGACTGTGAGAAGTTCAACAAGGAGCTCAGGTGTTTCAAGTTTTATTCCATGAAGCAGCTTTAACTGCCCAAAAATCTCTCTGGTACAAATGGACTGCATTGTGTTTACAAGTTTAGAAGCAATTTACTATTTCTCTAGCAGAATGACATCTTACCCTTTAAAGTCAGTGGCTTTCAACCCCTTTTTGAGCAGTTACTCATTTTCTTGCTTCACAAACAGTTATATATAGAATAAATACACCAGTTTCAATTTTAGTAAGGTACTTCAATCCCATCCTGCCGAGCCCTTCTCGTGTTACCGCTCAGCTGGGAAGCAACAGACTCAGTCACCTGAAGTGGCTGTCTGGAATTGCAGCAGAGGCAGGCCAGGCCTTGGGTCCTCTCCTGGGTCTGCCTTTTCCAGAGTTCAAATTACAGGCGTGTCATTCAAGGGTATAAATACAAAAAAAGAAAAATCCAGAAAACGTGGCCAGGCTGGTTATGTTCCTCAGGCAAGTGAAACTGTTAGTTTTGCTCAGGACCTCCCCATCTCTGTTTCTTGTCTTGGCCAAGGTAACACACAGGGCACCCACACAGGCCTGGCAAAGGTGAAGGTCAGCAATAGACACCCTGTGGTTTGTAAAAGCCATTCAGTAGAAGATCCCTGTTCTCTCTTTAAGAGACCTGGCCACTGATAGCTACAGTCCAGAGCCAACCCTCTGCCCATTGACAAGTGGCTGGAGAACAGACTCCCATCCCAAAGCATCCCTGTCTTGCACATCCCCACAGAACTGCCATGAAGCCCAGGCAGCACCACCAAGCAGCTGTTCCAGTGGCCAGCACAAGGAAATCACTGTTCCTGCCAGGTAGCCTGTGCTTTTTTCTGCCAAATTAGGAGCATTTCCAGGTGGCTGGATGCACCAGACTAGACCAGGCTTTGGCACACGAGTGCTTGCTTTGTGTAGGATTGGAGCAAAGTGGAGATCAATCTTCCCACTTACAAAGCAGAAAAGGAAATCTTCATGAATATAAGACTTGTCATGAAAAATAATTTTATCCTAATTTTAAAAATGTGCTACTGGCTTCTACCACAACCGCCATTCTCATATGCCTGCAACTGACTGGATGCAAAGCCCTAAGCACTGATGTATCCTTTCCTTCTGTACATCCCAGAGCCAAACTAAAAGCTGCAGTGCTGTTAGCAGAGCAGCACTATCACTGAAATCTTAAGCGTTCTTGTGTGAAAAACCAAGCGTGTTGCATGATGGCTGAAGGCAACCTCTGCAGAACACTAACCTTTCTGGGACATGATCTCACCTCCACTAGGGAACTTAAGCAAGCAGGGACAAGAAAAAACATTAAAGAGCTGAGCCTTCCAGTACTGCCTGCCATGTATTGCTGGACAACCAAGGAAGTGTGTGGCTGGCACGAATGAAGTTTTTGGGGCTCCATGCACATGAGGAAGCCATTCATAAGCAAGTCTTATGGGGGAGAGAAACAAACCGACAAGTGCTTTCATAGCCAGGAGCCTAACAACCCTCTCCCCATCCTCAGACTGTGATCTGCATGACACAGCTCTGCATCTCATGCTGTTACAACAGAGATGCACCATGGTGTCACGTGGTGATGCTGTTCTTTCCACAGGAAAGAATCGAGTAACTTATTGCTAAAATACTGACAAATTAGAAAATTGCTGCAACTGGCACTTAAGAGTGCCTTGCTAGGAGATAAGTCTCTCCTCTTCACTTGGCTGACATTGTCTGTATAAATGATGAGCAATGTCTTGAGTTGGTAATGGACACCACCATCTGCCAGCTGTGACTATACAAGGATATCAAACACCAAAAAAAAACCCCATGAAAAGTCATTTGGGGTTTTTTTTCAGCTACAGTTCCACTTCCAGAATGCTGCTGCAGATTAAAATCCTGTTTATTCAAGTTCATTTAAAAACAATTTTCCACATAGAGTTTATCATTCTAAGCTGCAACAGCAAGACTTCAGGAGAAGTGTCCTGAGGGTAAAGAGGAAGAAACTGAAAGTGGGAAGTCAGGCTTGTTACTAGGAACAGCGGTATAGGGCCACAGTAACCACTCTTGCTCCATCACACCATGCTCATTTCCAAGTACCATGTAATCTTGGTTCCAAATGAGTATGAGCACTCCTGGGATGACACAGATGACAAATTGAGTGATCACTACACCCTCCCCCAGCTCACTAAAAGAGGATATATTTTAAAAGCCACCATATCAAACAATGTCCTTCCAAGTTTCCAATCAACCTCATCCCCAAAGTGCAAAAAGCAGGTGCAAGTCTTCTGCAAACACAGCAAAACCTACTTGGCAGTAACATCCTGGAGCTTGAGACTGAGATTTTCCTAAACTCAGGTGCTGCTGAGATGAGAGACAGAAGCAAAGAAGTGCAGCTTCACAGGAGGCAGCACATGCTCCTTTGAAGCCTCCCTGCCACCTTGCTGCTGCTGTCCAAGCTAAATCAGCCAAGTGGGGAACACCAAAGCAGCCTATTCCATGACGTGCTCGCTGCCCAGCAGTGCTTGAAGCAGGGACACCTGAAATCCCCTGGCTTGAGCAGGGATTCTTCCTTCCAGCCACCACTTACAAAGCTTTGCCTTGGGCAGCAGTGAGCTGTGTCCCCTCTGCCAGCCCGTGATGGGATGCTGTTCCATGGGATGCACACCACAAGATGGCAGGATACACAGCCCAATTTGTATTGGGATGGGGAGGGGAGAAGGAAGGATTATTTTTTAGGGATGCTTCTTAAGAGGCAATATCCTCATCCTTCACTATTAGCAGGGTAAGCCCTCTGTGTTCAAAGCAGAGTCCAAGCCTGTGGCACACAAGGAACTGGGGCTGTCCCAATGGCAGGGCTGGACGGGCAGGTGAACTGTGCTGTCCCTTCCCCCACAAAGACAAAAGAAAGAAAAAAATAGTATAATGGAAAGGTACAATACTCAGCTTGCCCTGAAGCCCTGTATAACATTCCTGTTTTGTTCAATGCAGAAACCAATTACCATATTAATGACACTTGGCTACAAAAATAGCACTTTATGGCTTTCAATGTTATACCCATGTCAATAACTCAATACAACACCCTGTAGGTTCTGTTGCTGTTATGAAATCTGTTGTATTTCAGAACAAGAATGATATTATAGCAGCCCCTAGATTTTCTCTTGCAAATCCTGAAGGCAAGTCTACTTTTCCCTTTCTCAAAACCTTCTGGGCTGACACGACAGTGATTTGCCCAAGAAGGACAGAGCACCAGAACAAGAATAAAACCAGCTTTTCTGGCTCCCTAGAAAATCCAGGACTTTATCTGGAGCTGCTAATATACTTACTTGGCTCACAAATTTTCCCACAGGAGCCAGGAATTAGAATTGCACAACATCCTATTTTATATAGTTCATCATCTGCAGGTGTCTCAGATTACAGAAAATTCAAGTTTGATGCTCACCACACGTGTGTTCGTTGACAGAACAGCAGCTGTGCTTGCAGCACTGGAGAGAATCCTGCACAGCCAGGGAATACAGGGACTGCTGACCCCCCCCAAATGCAGGGCAGCCACTCACTACCCTGTCAGTGTCTCTGAAAGCCTGCATTAAAGGGCTATTTTGGACCTGCAGTTTCACGGCTGCTGTGCTACAGGACAAGGAATATACTGGATATTAAGTGCCAACCTCTGCCATGCCCCACATCAGCTTTTCCTGTAGGAAGAGCTGACAAGTGATGTTCTGCAAAGGCCCCTGTGCTATTTGCTAATTATTTCTTTAAAGTTTTATGCATATGCCCTTGCAGCTTGGTTCAAAACTCTTGTTTACTGGCTCCCCACTGTAACACATTCAAGGAGCTGGATTTTGTTCCTCTTGATTTCAGCACACGTCCTGAAAGCTCATTACAAAAGATTCCTGACAACCTTTTCATTGTTCCTCCATTTTGATTTCCGCAGTACATGCTACAAGAGCGTCTTGAAATTCAGTTCCTTTTCTGTGTTAAAAAAAAAATAAAAAGAAGCCCCAGAAAAACTGGTGCAGTATGCAGTTAAGATAGGAATAAAAATCCTGTGCAGGGTGAAAATCTTTCACAGAAATTTTACCAGAGTTGCTTTGAAATTGGAATCGTAAACTGCTATTTCACAGAAAACAAACAGTTTACCTAGAGTGAGTAATTATGCGACATCTGGCTGAACAGCAGGGCTATCTGGGTGAGACCTCAGATCCATGAGCTCCTTCGCTAATTATTTCACAAAGGGGAAAAACACATTACTGAGTAACAACTACTCCAGCATTAGCCACGTTGGCTTTTCAGATGCAGCCAATGGCTCTGGGCAGTATCAGTGACAGTCTTCCCTGCAAATGTCAGGGTCCACTGCAGAGACTAGAAGAGCCGCTTTCAGTGCCTAAGACAGCATCTACCCCAGCCATGGTGGTGGTACATGAAGTGCAACACACTAACACAGCACTTCCAGCCTCTGTTCTGTCTTTAAAGAGTGCTGGTAGAAAAGCACTTATCTTCAAAAGATGACTTAGCTGAGCTATAACACCATTTGGTGACGGCAACATTCCCTGTGTTTAGGGCAGGGAATCACAGCACAGCACTGCAGACAGTGGGGTTGCAAGACACAGTGCAGCACCAGGGCCAACTTGTGTAGCTACAAGCCATCAGCCTTACAATTGTCACTTAAATACCGCTGTTATTAAAAGCTTCTGAACTGTTTTACAGAGCAACTGGAGACAGATCGTTAGGGTGCCCAGTGCCAGGCAGCCTCAAGGTCATTTGCAATGTGGGAAAGCAGCAGTTGCGCAGCTCCCCCCTGCGCTCCAGCCGCCGCTGGCTGCGGCAGGGATCGGATAGCGCAGCGCGGGCAGGCGGAGCACCAACCTGCGGCAGGGCACACTGCTCCCCCTGCCCTACCCCGGGCTGGCTGGCCACAGCCGCTGCTCAGGTGTCACTTGGAGCAGAGATTCCTTCTGTCTGTGAGGACAGGTCACGTATCAGCAACTACCAGAGCCACCCCCTCCCTTTGCCTCCCACGCCAGTCAGTTGCAACTCCCACAGCACTCTAGAGCACAGGGTACTTTGGTGTTGTTGTGAGCACTCCCAGAACTGGCACCGTCCCCTTTCTCCTTGTGCACGCCACTTCCACAGACAGAGCCAACATTTTATCTTCATCCCTTCACTTACCCATGTGAACAGAGTAGCTCTGAAGAAAGAAAAACTGAACCGAGCCTCCTCATACTGCCCGTTCCCAAAAGTGAAGCATTTTAGCCTCACCCCATCACTTCAGCTTAGGGGAAGTGAAAAGCAAACCAGTTTCAAGCTCCTCTTAGGAGACATTTTTCATGTGATGCAACCTTTAATTCTAGCAGGATTGTCTTCAAGCCCCAGTACTGTTAACACAGAAGGCTAAGAACATACCCACCCCCTACAAATATGTGTTGCAGCAACGACACACTTATTTCATCCTCCTTCTTGAGGTGAGTAACCAACCCCGCCTTCCCAGAACAGCTTGCACAAAGTCAAACATGGGCCTCCTATTTAGTTACCTGGAGGTGCCACTCGATCCTGGTATTTGGGCTCAAATTCACTGACAGTGAGCAACATCACTTGGATGGTCCCGATGAATATACCTGCCAGGCAACCGTAGAAGATGACATAGAAGAGGAGGATCTTAACTGCAAGAGAAAACAAACAAAGGGGAATCAAATCAAGCCCTCACAGCAGTCATGTTTCAGGACAGTACATCCACCCTTTGCCACTTGCAAGGAAGAGCCCAGCACATGCAATTCAGATGTTGCAAAGACATTCACTTAACAGTGAGATTATGCCCTGATGCAGACAGTAAATGTGAAGCACTCCAGTTGTTTGGTGGTGGGGAAAAGTGGGCCCCTGAAAACCTAGAATTCCATGAATCAGGGTTTGGGCTTATAAAATATAAAGACTAAAATGCATTCCTCCACACTTTGAAGGTTCCCTTGGCTGACCCAGCACTACCACCACAGGCCCTCACACTTGACACTGTCAGCAATCCAAGTGCCCCACAGCAGGCATGAATGTGCTTGAAGGATACTCATTCCACACAGCTCTGGGGCTGAAAGCTAATTCCAGAAGCAGTTGCAGTAAATGTTTCATTCAGGTTTACAAGCAATTATAAAGCCTGATCTCTTCTAGCAATTCAGGTCATCACCTCCAAGAAAAGACAATGGGAAAAGAATTCAGGCCCAATTAGCTCCAGTACTCCATCTCAAGTGTAGGAAAATACTCTTAAGGTGTCAAAATACTGCACATTTATCAGCTTTGTGTGCCTACAAAGGCACTCTAGCACTGCTCATACCAATTAGAGAGTAAATTACATAACAATGAAAGATTGAATGTAGTTTCAGTCTAAAGGGAACGTCTAGAATAGCCTTGTGGAGGGAGTGGGAAGAACAGAGAAGAGCCTGGAGATGCAGCCCAGCTCTGGATATCAGTTACCAGTTTACAAGGATTATCTGAACTGATTAACTGCAGGGTAACATGCCGTACTGTGCACCACCAGGCTGCCTACAAGGGCAGGCCAGCCCATGCCAAGCAACTGTATTGCTCATCAGGCTGCAGGGACAAGTAGAGGCCAAAGAGAACTTGAGAGAGAGCCTGCCTGATGTCAGATTGTCCTCACCTAATCACAAACAAAACAGACGTAGTTTATTTGAAGGACTTGAAGTGACGAGCTACCAGGGAAGGGGAGTGAGTAGTGGGTGGAAGTATTCCTCCTCACACCCCAGCCCCATCATGGAAAAAAAAGCTACATCACTGGAGAAGCCTCACAGTGAAAACTGGCAGTTCTGGTCGTTTAGAGTCTATGAAAGGGAGGCAAACAGGAGGGCCACCCAGAGAAACAGAGGCTGAGGGACACTGTCAGAAAGGCACTCCATCCTCTTGTCTTCCTCATGTGCACCGGAGGTAGCCAGGGCTGGAGGGCAGAGCTGGGTGCAGTAATGTGGTGCTCCAGGAGTTAAAGCACTCTTTGGTATCCAGGCAGCGTAAAGCAAATGGCCGTGACGTCAGGGACGTGTGGAAATTTTTTCCAGAGCACAGTCATAGGAGGTGCTGTTGTAACAAACCAAACACTAATGCTGTTGTCTGCAGCGTAATGCCTTTGAGTTTTGTAACATCAAAAGGCAAACGCTGGGAGGTAGCTTATTTAATCAGGTTCCCAGCCAGGACGCTCTAAACGCCAAAGACACCTTAAAGGTCAAAACCACTCCAAGGTCTCAGAAAATACGCAGTGGGTCTAGAAATCGAGAACCACAGGGTTGAACGAAAAAGCTTCTTGCAACAGGTAGGCTTATAACAGAAGAATCTGATCATCAGCCTGCAGATCGAGTCAGCAAATGGAAATCAGTCCTAGGTGGATAGGTACGGGCACTCTGGGAGAAGGACCTGGTTCAGCCTCCGCGTTTGAAGCACTGCGCAGTTGCCTGGTGCCTCAGGAGCAGAAAATACCTCTCCATGCGCACCCACAACCCCATTCTGCTCACGTAAAGATACGGCAGAAGGCTGCTCTAGCCCGCGCCTGCCAGAGCAGCCGGCTCTAGATGTGGCACCTCCGGCCGATCCATTACAATAGGAGCTGAATTCAACATCGCAAGGGTGGCAACACCAGCTGTGGTTGGTAGCGACTGGAAGACTGTCTATTTGCGTAGAGAAATTAAAAGCCTCTTTAAGATAAATGCTATTTATACAGCACCCAATGAATACATCAAAAGCACTTATGAGGAATGCACATAGAGCCATTTCCTTCTTGCGGAGATATTAAAAGTCAATCGCTCTTTCTGAGAGGAGTAAAACTCGCTTAGTTTCATTTATCCAGAGAAAATAGAAAAAAAGAAAAAGCCCCGTGAGGTCTAAAGCAGACGAGGGCTGGGAGGTCAGGGTCCCCCGACGGCGATGCTCGCGGGCCGGGCCAGCCACCGGGAAAGGAAGGAGACCCAAGGACGAGGCGCCCTCGACAAGGTCGGCCCGACCCCGCCTCACCCCCGGACCCACCTGGAGCCGCACTCGGGGGGCAGCGCTCGCCGGCCCCCGGGCGGCCCCAGCGGACACCGAGGGGAGAGGGCAGGGGGGACCCCGTCCCTGCCTC
>VZRF01002421.1:247597-365946 GCA_013396875.1 Vireo altiloquus
CGGGCAGGTGCTGCGCGTGTCCGCGGGGCGCGCGTCCCTCGCCCGGCCGTATCTGCGCACACCTGTGCGCGCGCCGGCCCGCGCACGTGCCCGCCTGTTCCCGGTATTCCCGCCCCGCCCGCTCCCTGCGGGTCCCCGCTCCCCGCAGCAGAGAGATCGGCCGGGCGCTGCTGGGCACCGTCCCCCTCCTGCCCCTGCTCCTGCCCCTGGCGCCCCGCTCCGCTGGCCCCGCCACGCTCCGGCGGGCTCACGTGTAGCGCGGCTGCGGAATATCGAGCGCGAGCAGCGCTCCCGGCCCGCCCCGCGCTCCGCCGCCCGCGCCCCGGGAGCAGCAGCCGGGAGGGGCGGGCAGGGGCTCCCCGCGGGCAGCGGGACCTGCCCGCCCCTGTGGCTGGAGCGACACGACTCGCACACGCCACAGCCGCCGCCGTCCTTGCGGGGTGACCTTCAGGGCGCTGCACAAACGCCGCTGTCGCCCCGGGGTCGGGGGACACCCAGACGCCGGCAGCGCACCCCTGGCCCGGCCAGGTGCCGTTCGGGGGTTCTCTGCGGGGACGTCTCTGTGATCACAGATAACCAATGTGCCTTGGTCCCCTGGTAGCATTACAGAACGGTTAAATTACATCTGTACATCCAAGCGTACTCGGGTTTACCCCTGAACTTCCTGTTGGGTTGCAATATTGTATTCCACATATTTTCTTGCCCTTAAGGTACTGATACATCCTCTGAACTTTAGCTCCGTATCTCTTTTTTTCCGAAAGGTCTGGGAATCGCGAGAAATGCACATAAGATGATAATTTCCACAGTACTTCCTAGAGGTGCACGTTCTGGCGGTTACCTGCAAGAATGACCTAGCCTGGAATCAAGGACTGCCCAACCTCAACATGCTCTTCTCCTGTCTCAAGAAATGGTCTGTCCACCATCATCTCATACCCTCCCTAAGTCATTAAAACTAGCATTTAGGGGACAAGTCATAATGGGGCAGCCCTCTCCAAGTGATCCATGGCTACAGCCCAGAACCAGCTCCTGAAGCAACTGAGGAACTTGCTTTCTTAGACCCTCAGCCTTACTCTTCTGGAGCCACTCTAGGTTCAGACAGGCCAGATACCCTCGAGCTCACACCGCCATTCATGGCAGTGGCTAAGGCGGTGGCTTTCTTAGCTTTAGGCATGCAACCAGACTTCTCAAAGCTGTGAAGCTTGTGGCTTAGAGATACAGAGAGGTTTGTGCCTAGAAGGCTATGTGTGTTTAATTGGGAGTGTCTGGTTTGATGAATGCGCCATGATACATTATACATGATCAAAGGGAGTGTGCCACATGGATTTTCATCCTGGGTTAGGAGAATCTGCTCTCAGGGCTGTTTATGGGATGGGAAAGAGCTGGACAGCCACAGGCAAGAGGATAATTGGGATCTCTCTTTTCTCCTTGGTGTCTGGTCAGAGCTGGTCTTTTAAAGAGTCCTGGTGATGGTGGTTGATAACGAAAGCAAACACAGACAGCAGTACCTGATACCCAAGCGAACATCATCTACACTGCAGGGCGGGCAGTATCATTTACAAGTTAAGGCAGCTGTGATTACAATCAAGCCAATAAATACACAAGCACTGCTGAAGGGAAAGCCATTTTAAACTCCCCAGAGCACAGTGCGGTTGCTGCTCTTGCCAACTAGTCTTTTTCTCTCAGTTGCTGGGCCACAAGTCTGCAGTGGCAACTGGGGAGCCGAACCAACTTTCCTTCTAATGCTCTGGGTGCAATTTATAGTCCAGGTATGCTACCCTGCAAAGCAGTTTGGGAATTATGTATGGGTGCGTGGTGGTGTCACCCAAGCATGAAGTCTATTCACCAGACAGCCTGCCCTTCAGTGCTATGTCTCATGTTATCCACGGGCCAGGACCTGGTTCATCTGCCCTGTGGAAGAAACAGCACATGAGTTAGCTCAGGGCACATGCAACAGCAGCAGTCAGTGCAGCCCTCTCCTCGCCTTCTGCCTGAGCAATAGGGTCATCCAAAACAAAACAGGCATGGGACATTCAGGGAGGTTTAAGGTGATACTAAAATCCAGGGAGATTTGAACTCTCACAGAGCTTTATTTGCTACAACCACAGAGAATGAGTTTGGAGAAAGCAGCTAGAGAATATTTAAAGAACTGTATCACAATTACATGGTAAATGGCCACCCAGAAACAGGATCTTCCTCTGAGCCCATGCACACCATCGCTACGAGCTCCAGTGCTGCTGGTGGAGGCTGAGCTGCAGGAGCTCCTGGCTTCATCAGTGTTTGTTCAAGGATCACCGGGAAACTCTCTCCTCTTCCTGCAAGCATCCTTGTTTCTGTATAAATACACAGACAAGTCCTGTTGGGTTGGTGGGTAGCCAGCAGTATCAAATCCCTGTGACTGCACAGGCTGGGGCATGCAGGACCTGGAATGGGCAAAATGTCCCTTCATGAGGGTTGCAAACCATTCCTGCCAGCTCTTTTACAAAACTGAAGACTCCATCCTGTGCATGCTCAAGACATGCACTTGACTTGATATCTGTGAATTATCCCTCTCAGAATCAGCAGAACTGATAGGCAATGAGGTGCCAAATTTTATTCAAATTTACCGTTTGTTTGGCTGCTCAGATATCAATCAGGCAGTCTCTAAGGCCACCACCATATGATCTGATTTTTTAAGGCGATAAGGGCCTGAGGCAATGTTGGAAACTGCCAAGAACAAAATGTGCAAAGCAATGCATGTCCAGGAGATTAGCTGCAGGACAAAGGATGGGGTTAGGGAAAGCTGTGCACTGACCCCTAGGAAGGAACAACTTACAAGATGGAAGTTGCTAAGTGTTTATCTCGCTGCCTTGAGTATAGCCATCAATGAGATTTCCTGCTTCCTTTGGATCTCCTGCTTTGTGGGACTGGAAGAAAGCACCTAGAGCAAGGAAAGGTGTCTCACTATGGGGCAGGAGAGTGGACAATTATTTCTAATGCAGCAGCAAAAGAGAAACAGCCAGCGCAGAGCAAATCAAAGCAAGGATTTGTCTGCCCTGATTTCTGTCCCTTAGTACCATTTTTGGGGGGAAAGGAGACTGTGCTGCTGACAGTCACACTCAGAAACTTTGGGCAATGTGTGATCTAGAAACATCTCTGAAGGTGGCTTTGAGTGATGCTGTGATGAGCAGCAGGTGTGCCAGGGCAGGGAGAAACTCAGGCTGTGAGACCAAGTGTGAGTTTTAAGGTGACAGAAGTGTGCAAAATGGCATCAAGTCATTACTATTCCATAGGCTGCCACTGCAAACAAAGGGGCATGGGCCTCTTGGACTGGCATGCCCGGGAGCTGGAAAAGGGCCGCTGCTCGAGAGCTTGGCACCAAGCCTCCATCACACACAACAGGTGAGAGAGGGCGAGTAAAAAAACAGCAGCCCTCAGACTGCCATCAAGATGCCAGGTGGCAAACAGCCATTTTATAGTCCTCTGGGGGCCTGGAGGGGGAGAGGAGTGACCTCAAGGACTGCCCTCGGGGTCCCAGCAAAGCATGTTTGGTCCCCATGCCAGCTTCTTGGTCCTGCAGACACTGCCTTGGGATTGTCCTCCAATTTTCTTCCTGGGAGGTTCAGGAGAAAAAAAATGGGCTGCTACACATGACACTGGCTCAAGCAGGGTATGTTGTCTCCCAGGACACAGCATGACAAAACTGTCTTTCAAGTCCTCCTCCTACTTCTCCTTCTCCTGCTCACAGGCGTTGGGTCACTCAGGATTAGATTTACAGACATATGCAGTTGGTACTCTGGGCACAATGACTGCACAATTTGAACAGATTAACTATATATAGCTGTGCAAGGTGAGGTAGCTAAGGTCAAAGATTCATGAACTGGTAGGCACGAGAAAGTAAATAAATGTAGAAATAACCTCCCCCCAAATTCAGACTGGGGGCCACTATTCCTTTCCTTAATACCAGTATGATAGTTATGTGGAGGTGCTTGCACAGCTCACCCTTGGCAAAATAAGGTGTAAGACAACAGCCAATAAAACAGGACTCTAAAGAGCATGTATCGATGGAAAACCCAAAAGTGTCTGAGAGGCATTTTTCCCAAAACTTGTCTCGCTGAAGAGGGAAACAAACACCAGACCTCAGCTGATCACGCTAAAGAGGATGGCATCCATGAGCTGGATTAAATGGTAACCAGGGAATGACAAAGACAATTTTGAGACAAAGAACAAGCTGGTTGGAAAGACTGTATAAAAGAAAAATAAAAAAACAGTAACAGAGCAGGGAGAGGCCTCAGACTGTCAAAATCCAGTCTGGCACATCACAGCCTCTGTTGAGGTCAGATGCAGCATTTCCCCATCCATAAGGCACAGTCGGCAGCCGGCACCCAACATGTGGCCTGGCGCCGTGGGGTGCAGCATGTGGGACTCACAGTTTTGGAGGGGGTGTGACCTGCTGGTGTCCCTTCATGCCAGTGGGTGCATTAGCTGATGTGGGGAGTGGCGTGGGCACCCATTTAGCTGGAGTGGCCACAGCTCCAGTGGGAGCAGGACATAAGTGAGGCAACCTGTGATCCCAAAAGTGACCCCCACGCCAGTGAGAGAGGGGTTGGTGCCCATGTGTCTGGGGATTAGTTACAAAAGTGTTTTTAGGAACTTGCAGGAATTCATTAGTGTTTTCCTACCTAGTGGTTGAACTGCTGTATTGCTGACATAGACCCTGAATGTATAGTTCATGGGTTATCAGTTAATTACATGTCCTTAATAAATCAATAAATTGTTTCAATCCTGATTTGGTTTAACCTTTGTGAGCTGAGGCACTTTTCCCTGCCACAATAACCAGCAGATGCAGGCTTTTGACCAATCCTGGTGGGAGAAGGTCTGAATGCTCAGTGATAGAAAAAAAAGATTCACTTCATGTTGAACTGGTGACTATGTGCAGAACAAAGGAAGGCTTTTGGAGTGGGCTGGACTGGATGGTGGGTGGAGACAGAAAAGGGGGATGTGATAGAGACAACTTGATGTGTGCCTGGTGATTGATAACTGGGATAAATACCTCTAGTGGACAGTAAAGAGTTCTGGTGTGCTACAGTGAAACCTGCCAGCTACCACTGTTCTGATGGAGGCAAAGGTACCACAAGTCACATCATATCACCAGAGTTTCTCTTTTTGTCTGATATGGAAAAAATTACTCTGATCTCACAAAAAATAATATGAAAATACTGTCTTGCATGAAATCCACCCTGTTTTCCTTGGCACATCTGGAAGTGATCACCACACAAGGAAGCAGCGTTACCCAGGAACTAGCTATGAAGATATCAAGAATGTGATATGTTTTGTGATAATGGGTACGTGGAACCTTACAGGAGCAGTAGCCAGCTTCCTGGTATGCAGCCACCAAGCTGAGGCAGCTACTTGAGCTCCTGATGCAGCCAAGTCTGGGGCACTGATACAGCTTCACCCCTGCTGGTCCAAGCAAAATTGTCCCCATTTGGCTCCTACTGGATATGGAAGCGCTGTGCACCATCACAACAGGCTGGCAGCACTTTTCATTCAGGCAGCAAGACCACAGGACATCCCTCTCCACTTGGCCCTAACCATAAGCCCTGTATGGGGTTTCTGATTAAGGTTGTATTTGGGCACCTGCCTGCTTGTGTGCTCCTGTTAGAGCTCTGCTGTCTCCAGCACCAGCCAGCCCGGGACAGCCAGCAGGAAAGCAAGTCAAAGAATGAGAACTGAATAAACTCCAAAACTATTTTGAGGCCTGCTCTAAAAGAAAAACAAAATTTCTAAAAAGAAAAACAGAATCGGAGTGGAAAAACATTTCTATCTTTAGCCATCAGGAGTAAGACTTATCTAAGCAGCACCACACGGGAGCCGGCAATGGGAATGATAAATTAAGGTTTGACTTGTTCCTAAACATCAGTGGGATGGTACATGATATACAATGGCTGCCAGAGGCCTTTTTCCTTCTCCTCAAGGGAGGTCTTTTCCCTGAAACTATTCGCAGATGTATGTAGTAATTTTAAAGATTACTCCAGCATTTTCCACACTAAAACTTCTTACCAGCTGAAGGTAAATATGTTGGCAAACCGGAGAGCCTGCTGCCCACTGTGGGATTCTTGGTGGACTTTGATTTGGCTTGGGTTGTCTGGTTCCACTGTGACGTCCTGCAGTGACCAACACTGCACCCTCACTTGAAATGACATGTGACATGTAAAAAACAAACACATTTTTGCTGGAGAATCCCTCTACAGTCCTGAACATCCAGTTATCATGACCAAAGACATCATGCAGCTGTGATAGAAGCTGTCTGCCTTCACTTCCCTCCTGTGAATTCGGTGCTGTGGTAACCACTCTGGAGTCTGAAATTCCCTTTTCTCTTTTAGCCAGTCCTGTGGACTGCAGCACACCACACAGCCTGAGAGGCATTATCATGCAGGCCAAAGGGGGAAGAAACATCCAACAGGTGTTTAAAAAGCACTTTTCTTGTTATAATTCTCATATAATTTTTTAATTATAATTAGGAGGAGTTAAGAACCTGACCTGTGTGAATGATTTGAAAAGGTGGACAAGCCTCAGTGTGTGTCTTTAGATGCTTATATACCTTGGGGGAGCCCCCGGTGGTGTAGTGGTTAAGGATACGGCACAGTAATTGCCGCGGCCCGGGTTTGAATCCCGGTCGGATGCTCCCCGGGCAGGCAGTGCTCGTTAGCCCTGCAAGGGGGCAATCTGCCTACGTCCTGAGGAGGACCTCAGCTGCCACTGTCCAGAATCGCTTTGGCCCAGCAGATTGAACCTCGGGATTAAAGGGTGGGCTCAGATCTGCGCGCCCTGTGTCTCACCTAAAAAATCCAGTGCGCAGGCTGGAAGGTCTGAAAGGAAAAAGAGGCCTTCCCCGGATCTTCGTACGCGAAGGCTGGCCAGCAAAAAAAAAAAATACCTTGGAAAATCTGCTTAGCCTTTGTGCTCAGATAGCCAGGATATGTTTGACACGGACATTTGTACCAGATCTGTGTCAAAGTGAATCCATTTGCAACATCATGAGGGGACCTGGGCACTTGTGTCACTGGTGCCCACAGATTGATCAGGCATTTCTCAGAAACTCTCAGTCCTGGCTGAATAAGATACTCAGTAAGATACTGATACAAGTGACTGCCACAGGGAAGTGAACACCATGAGCAAACAGCTCCACCGTGCCTGCCCTAACAACGGGACAGGTCGTGTGCTGTGATGCTGCTGTTATTGACACAAGGCGATACCTTTGTTTTTCCGGTATTTAAACCCTATTTATCAGCTGAACTACACAAACCTTTGGAGGATATAATCGTGGCAAGACCTCCAAATCAGCTAGTTTTGAGTTACACTTTTTCCTCCCATGGGAAACATCCCCAAAATACCAACATGCAAATCTGTTTTTCTGCCTGTTAAAAGAATTCTCCAGGCAACCAGGATCAGGAAGTGAATAGAAATTTCTTTTTCTCTCCACCCATATTTCCTTTTGGAAAAGCAGCCACTATTGGTAATCAAAGATTAGCTACTATTGCCTGATATTCAAAGCACTTCACAAATGAACACTCCATACCAAAACGGTCTTAGCTAATCAGTTTTATTACAAGGTTTGGTGACTGTAAGAACATAAGACTGGCAACACCTGGAACACACCAAAGGTCCATTTAATCTAGTGTATCTTCTCTAGCTGTGGTCAGAACCAAATATTTAGAAAATGAGCCTAAGAACAGGGCAAGTACAGAGTGACCGATGTGACCTCCCAGTAGCCTGTCACCTAGGGATTTCCCAAGCCAGGGAGTGTGCTGGCAGCTAAGTAAACTGGGTGTAGTCCCCAGCCTAATCTGTGCCTCACTTTGGAGAAGCAGTGTGCATCTGGCACATTGCACCTCACCCTCCAGCTTAGTGGTGCGACTGCAGCCCCTGCGAGTTCAGCTGGGTGAGCTTCGGAGGCCAGCAGGGTGCAGGGGTGAGGGCAGTGTCCCCACAGCCACACACTGCACAGCCAGAGCCCGCGCTGGCCTCTCACTGCTGTGTTTCACCACGGCCCAGCAAGAGGGTTCAAAGCTGTTCCTGGTGTGGCTGAGTAAGTCACCATCAGCCTCAGGGTGCCCACAGAGCAGCCTTCCCACAGGGTGTGCAGTTGCAAGTGAACCATAAACCTCGGTGGACACACAGTAGCTCACCTGCTGAGTGAGGTACCTGTCCTACTGCCACGGTGCTTTTGGAGCACCCATGTGTCAACACCACCAGACAACAAACACAGCCTATAGCGCAAGAGTGCACAAAGAGAATCTTTCTCCTTTTCAGATGCAGCCTCCTCCTAGCACATGGGAATTACCTCTCATTTTTCCATCAAAATGACCAGCTGAAGTGGCCTTTGTGTCACCTGCGGTAACTGACACAGTCTGTCCTTGCCGCACGAGGCTTGCCACATGGAAGGACACATTCTGGTAGGCACATACTTAATTTATAAGTGCTAATTAATAGCATAATGGATTAGATAGCAACGTCTCTGGTCTATATTTTGTTCAAAATGCCATCTGGAAAAAGGCTGGTGTGGTTAGTAAGATGGCTGCTCTCTTAAACCTGATACCTTTGTAAGAGAATCTGTCCCAGCATTATTGATGAGGCAGAACTGTACAATAAAGATGTGTATTTTACCCTCCAGGAGAATGCTTTTGAGATGGCAAACATTTGGTCATTGGGAAGGCTGATCAGTGTGCTTCATTCCCATGGCAAGCAGTGGGATGAATATCCTGTTATAAACATGAAGCAAATAGTTTACTCGAAGAGCTTTAAGAGCTATCAGTCTCTTAGAAAATGCATGTCAGTAGTGCTCATGTGACTCTGAAAGCAGTGTGGCTGTTTAATGTAACTTTTGCCTCCTCTTAGGCCCACTGGGTGCCTCTGAGAGAGAGCAGCTGTCTGTGTACTGACAGCCCTGTTCAGGTCAGGGAGGCTCTGGCCCGCCTCTGAACTGGCAGTCTGAAGCACTGGACAGATACTGCTGCTTCAGTTCTTCCATGCTTATCTCAGGGATCAGGTTTCCAGGAATCTGCTGCAGATGAGTTCCCATAATGAAATTGTTACATTTCCCTGGTCTTAAAATTAAGAGCCAAAGGTTATGGGCAAAAAGGGGTTTTTACTCTGGTATTTATTTAGGGATCCTTAGGTGCACCACATTGTCTAGGTGGAATGTGCCGAAATGCACACCAAAATGCACCCAAAATGCACACCCATGATACATCGCGTATACAATTTATAGGCCTTGCAAATTAACATATCTATCAAAGATTCCTCAATGAGAGACTTGAATGGATCCCCCATCCCAAGGAATCTCCCCCCTGGATGGGCCTATCTTACAGAATCACAGAATGTATTTTAGAAAGGACCTTGGTGTCTGGGGCTTTCTCACTCCTGACTGTGAGACTTCCAGGATGCTTGGTCTCCTGGCCTAACGGGATACTGGGTCTCAGCTAAGTTATCAAACTTGAAAAATTACAAGTATTTGGGCTAAAAGCACTAAGAATACATGAAAACTACATAAAAGGGTATATAAAAGGGCTATAAAAGAAAAGGCCAGACATCATCCTGGCATCAAAATACCAGAGGAAAGCCACCCACATCAGGCACTGAACGTGTCTGCAAACCCTCTTCTCCCCTTGACTTCAAAGCACACTGAAGAGTAAATGCACACCCATTGTTCTGGCCCCGTTTCTGGCTGCTCGGTGCGTGTGGGACACGGGAAGCTGGGGGCAGAAGAAAGAGCAGAGCCAGTGTTTTGCCACCCCAGATATGTCTCTGTGCAGGTGACAGCCCTGTCCCCGCCAGCGGGAGGGTGTCTGCAGCTGGGAGCCTTGCGTAGAGCCACGAGCAGCTGCGCAGAGCCCGTGTCTGCCGCGCTGAGCTGAGAGGGCTGCGCACGCCTGGCCCCGTGCCTCCGGCAGAGCAAAGTGCTTTCCAGGCACTGGGGAACTGGCTCTGGCAGCAGCACCCTTCCAAGGCACGGAAGTCCCCATTTCACCACTGGGAGAAACTGTGGGTTAACCTACATGGACACGCTCCGGAAACCTAATTTGAATGAACTTTGCAAGTGATGAAACTTTAAAAAGTTATTTAAATCACATTAAAGCCACATGTGGGCATTTTAGCTTAAGAAGAACATTTGATTTAGCCCACCCTTATTCTTATTAAAGGTGTCCACTTTAATGCAGTTGACTCATGTATTTAAAATTCATGCCTCTAGTTCACTTAGATGACTTTTCCCTCCATTTTCTGTCATAAAAAAGCCATTCAAGAGAGAGAAGGGGCTTGTTTGGGATTATCTAAAAGAAGTGTCAGGAGCAGAAGTGGGAGAGACAAGACATACACAAGTATTCAGGGAAGAAGCTTTTCTCTCCACTGTCGTTCTACCGCTGTAGGAATTGTTTTCTGCAGATCTAGCACTCTTTTTCTACCCTTTGCACATCAGGCTTTGCAAAAGACCTGATCAGGAGAGGCAAGATGGGAAGAGCAAGATAGTGGTTGTCTTGTCTGGCTCCAAGCAACACTGTGCAGAAAATTCATGAAAATGTCACAGTCCTTTGAGAGTGCAGTCTAGAGATCATTTATTATGCCCTTCCAGCACAACACAGACAGTATAATTTCATTCCATTACTTCTTCAGTCTGCCTGACAGTTTATCTTTGGCTGAAACATAAAGTCAGGTATTTGCTGCAGTCAAATTTTCCAGGCATTTTGCTGGATACATGTTTTCCATTGAAATCAATTTTGCTTTTAGAAAACTACTCTTTTATAATCTTTTTCCCTCTGACAGACATGCCTTTCTGTGCAAAATCATAGTCATTGCCTTCCTGGGGATGCAACTTCAGTCTGCAGCAGTTTACAAACCTAAAGGGGGAATACCCATATTTTTCAGGGGGCCTGAAATTATTACACCAGAATGAATGCAAATTTCTCCTAAACCTCAAATACCTCTCTCTTATTGTCACGGCTATACCTAGGTTCTTGAGGACATAGAGTGAGTCCTTTTTTTTTATTTCAGTGTGTCAGCAAAGCAGCTGGAACAGGAGTGCCAAAGCCTGCAAGCTCTGCAGGGTGGTCCCAGCCTCAGGCCCTCCAGAGGAGCCAAAAGGACCATCTGGTGGGCAGCTTGAAGGTTTCTTCATATAAAAACCACAAATTTAGCCTTTTCTCTTGCCCCACCAAAATGGTAGCATGAGTTTGGGCAGATCAGAGAGAGGCAGATACACATTGGAATAAAGCATAAAAATGAGCAAGACAGAAAAATGGAGAATAGCCTCTGTAGGGTAGGTAATTCGCCCTCAAATATTTCAGTCTTAATTTAAGACTTATTTAAGTCTCAAATATCAGACCGCCCTCACCGTGCTGTACTGTCTCAGCATTCTGGGATCATCAGTAACACTCAGAACATGTGAGCAGTTTTCCAGTGCTGGATCTTAACATGATACTAAGGATGAGAACCACTACTTCTTACCTTTCCCTAAAGCAGAAGGCAAGAGACGGGAAAAGTAACTTGGCCTTGCTCACAAGGGACAGATGCTTACCAGGGCACTGGAGGCAACACTTGCAAGTCAAATTATAGTGAGAAATGTGTTTGGACCACAACTCATGGAGTCACCTGGCCAAAGCCAGGGGTCCACAGCCGACCTGGGCAGAGTTGTCGGGTAGAGGTCTACAGACATGACCTTCTCTTGCAATACTCACAGACACCCATCCATCCTGCTTTTCTACTGCCAGGACCTAGACCTTTCCTCAGGCTGCCAGTCCTCCTTCTGGAAAACGACAGTGCTCTGAAAAGCCCCATAGAAACAAAGCTGGAGTTATTAACCCATCAGGGACCTCTGCCCAGACCCTTCTTACAGTACCCTTACATGAAGCTGAATAAAATAGTTTATTCAACTGAGTCTATGACAAATGCATTAGATTGCCTAATTTTCTCATTTGCCACAGGAAAAAGTTGGAATTACTCTTTCTGAGCAAATGAGTTTTAGCTTTTCTCATTAGCTTTTCATAATCTGTAGTGCACAGATTGTGAGGAAAGGACTTCCAGCAATTTTGGCTGAAAGTAAAATGACTAAAGGTCAAAACCCAGAGCAGGAGGAAAGGTTTCACTGGTCCAGAGAAACTTCCAGCCTCCATCTATCACTCTTGACTTCATGAGGAGTTTAAAAATGGCAAAAAATGACAGAATCAGACAAATCCTTACCCAGGTAGTGGAATGGGCTGTTCAGGTCAGATGCTGTGACTCACACAGGCTGATCTACTGTAAATAACCAACTTAAAAATTAAGGGCTTATCTGTACTGAAGTGTCGGTTTCAGCTCGGTTAGATCAATTTAGATCACCGTGGTGAGTTAACTTTATGGTGACATTAGAGCTGTGAAATCTCCCATGGTCTGAGGCAGACACAGGATGTGTGACACAGCATGGGGTACCCTGCATACACATCTGCATCTGCTGTCTGACCTCAAGGACCATCCACTCTCCTCCAAGCCACTGCACCTTCCACTGCACTGTGCCCGTATCCTGGAACTGAAATAAGCTGAGGTGAATGCACTCTTGAGAATGTGGATGCCATATCCTGAATCAGAGGCAGGTCAGAAGCCTCTCATGTGTTCTCCTCGAGCCTAAACTTTGCAATAGATGCATGCCTCTCCTAGGAGCTGCATCAAGGACACCAGGCTACTGCCTGGATAGAGCAGGTGCCAGCAGCCCATAGCTGGAGCCACAGCCAGGCTGGACTGTGCACCCTCATCATCTCTGCACTGCACGATCTGCCTGGCGTGGGCCTCACCTCTGCAGCAGTGAAAGCCAGAGACCAGAGCACCTCAAAAGGAAGTCAGCTCTTGAGACAAGTTTGGTGGTGGTTTGTGGGTTTTTTTGGCTGAAATAACTGTGTCAACACTAGGGCATTCACAAGCTCTTTTTTTCGCACACCTATCCATCACATCTTCACAAGCAAAATGGTGACATGTAGGCCGATGCTCTACAGAGCTAGCTAATCCTTTTTATTTCTATGAGAGCGATCAAATATATACATCTGATCTCAGGTAGTGAATGTTGCAGCCCATGGCCAGTGGAAGCAGAACATGCTCCATGGAGTGCTGCTTTCGGGGAACTGGGACACGTTTGCTGGTGCACAGCCCAGAGAGTGGGCAGGGCTTTAGGAACTCCAAGTGAAGGTCACCCTTACACACCTCCTGCATGGCCTGCCTTGCCCTGCTCTGCAGCTTTGGGACGTGGGCCCAGAGGCTGCAGGTGATGACTGAGGCATCGAGGGGCACGAAGGAGCAGGGAGGAAGGAGCCCTTCTGCACAGAGGCACACACAGCACACACGTCCCCAGACCGCTACTTGTCACACCATGTGTGATGGAGAAAATGAGATTTAAGGAAGACGATGCCACTTGTAGAGTATATCCTATGGCAGATGAGCTGTAATTCTTTGTCTGTACAATGTTAGAAAGCGGGGGTGGTGTTTTTAAAGATATTTTCTTTACAGGAGCTAAGAATGGCAGGTTTCACAAAGAAGCTGTTGTTCAATTAAACGTGAATCAGTGTGTTTGCAGACCTGACTGAGACAGGGAAGTAATAAAACAAAGACACTAAAACTTACCAGTAATTCTTACCATTTCTTAATGATGTTTCTAATCTATGCCTTTGACCCTTCAGTAATTCTGCTTGGTTCTCTGCTGCTGTAACACTTAGAAAGTAACTGAAAATTTTATGCCACTTGTTAGCTTATATTTGTTTTACAACAGCCCAAGACAAAGGCCAGTATATCATACAATAAAAGTCCAAGTCCATATTTGGATTGCTGCATAAATAACTTGAATTTCAAATGAGTACAACTCACAATCTCTCTCACTTCTTTTAATAGAAACTCAAGAGTTCTTGAGAAATCAAGTCTTTTATCAGATTCTCAGATATGGTCTTGGGGATGTGGCTTTTTAAGCAAATCATAGGCACAGGTCTTCAGTGAACTTCATACCATTCATACAGGCATTGAGTTGATGATAGGCCTCATTAATATACTTTTACTTTTTCTTTTGCATGACTTGAGGGACAGCTTTACACCCTGTCAGGCTGGTTTAGCCCCAAAGGCTGGATTACCAAAGACTTCTGTTGGCCTGCAGATGGGTCTGGATGGCAAAGAGAAGTGAGCTGCCTTGCTGGCACCACTCTTGCAGCAAAGCTCTGTTTTCTGCCTGTGAGTTCCAGGCTGGTACAAAGCACAGCCTTGACACAGACCATCTCCACAGCACAGACATCTCCCTGGTAAAACTCACTGGTGCTGGAAAAGTGTTTGTACAAAGTTGTGGCTGAAAGACAAGCTTTTCTGGCTACATCTGCTTTCCACAACTTCCTCATGAGAGGAAGAGGAGGGGCAGGTACTGATCTTGGCTCTGTGCTGCCCAGTGACAGGACCCGAGGGAATGGCCTGAAGCTGTGTCAGGGGAGGTTTAGGTTGGATATCAGGAAAAGGTTCTTGCCCTGGAGGGTCGTTGGGCCCTGGAACATGCTCCCCAGGGAAGTGGTCACAGCACCAATCTGAGAGAGTTCAAGAAGCACTTGGACAATGCTCTCAGGCACATGGTGATACTTGGGGTGTCCTGTGCAGCGTTGGGACTTGATGATCCTGATGAGTCCCTTCCGACTCAGCATATTCTGTGATATATCAGTGCTTTACACTGGCAAAGCTTTCACTTCCAAGAAGAGAGAAGAGTTAAATCATTGGCAGACTTATTGTAGTTGAATTTAAAATCGAGAGTTATATTGGTGTGGGCTTGGTTGAGTGAAAAACAACCTCCCCTTGACACATATACCACACATATCCACAACATAACCACAACACTTCCACAGGCATGCAGCTATAGATGAGACAGCAGCCTGAGAAGTGTCCTGGTGACTTGCAGCTTGGTCACATGGCACGATTATACAGAAGAAATGGCGTAAAATAAAGTTACAAGGTGGCAGATTCAAAGCTAACAAAAGGAAAAGCTTCACCAAATGGATAATTAAATTCTGGAGCTTGCTGCCAGCAGCGCTACGGAGGCCTAAAATAGATTTCAAAAAATGACTTTACAAAGTTGCAAACATATCTATTAAGTGCTATTAAACAGCAAGATTTTAGGGAGCTTTCAAGATCCCACAACCTGGCAAGTACACCAGAGAATTACCACAACATGCTTGCCTTTCTCATAGTGTTTTCTCTAATCCACTGATGAAGAGAGGATACTAGACTAGACAGACATACAGAGTGATCCAATGTGCCCATTTTTCATTTAAAGTTTCCCATGTTGCTGCTAATTTACCTTGATGATGAGGGTTGTTAATCTCAGGGGTTCACCAGCTGCTTTACGCAGGAGCTGATCCATCCCTGCAGCCCAGGCAACCCCTTTGAGTGACAAGCTCTAAATCAATCAGGAGACGGCCGTGCCACATTCTCCTGGGTTAATTTATCCAACTGATGCCTACAGGAAGGTGTAACTTCCCAGGCATTTACCACCTGGTGCAGACTAACTCTAAGGGGTTCACACAGCTCAGAGGCAAAGGATTGCAGCAGGCAAAGACACCAACTCCAGGTCTCCCATGTGCTTTGTCAGCACCCAAACACCTGATCTGCTGTGCTTCTCAACTCAGGAGACAAGTGCAGGACAGGGAGAAAGAGGTAAAACAGGCAAAAAATAGCAACTGTGCAAACTTTTATAGGTCAGCATATCCTCACAACCCCTGCCCCTGAGGTTTACAATGCACACCTCACTCTGGTGGCCTTCTTCACTGGTGTGAGCAGACTTGTCTGCACAGAAAACCGAACATGCCTGGGAGTCCTGCTGCAACAGCAGTCATTGCTGCTGTTACACATAAGGTCAAACTCTGTTTCAGCAAGGAATTTGTCCTCTGAGCTGTAACATGGATTGGACTTGCGTACACAGGTGAGACAAAAACATGCAGTAACATGGTTAGCAGAGAACTGGGCTGTAACATGACCCCTTGGCATAGAGATCTGCCTGCGTAAATGCCACTCCAGGCGTGACAGATGGAGGGAAAGCAGTTTCTGCTGCATTATGCTACTGTTTCCAAATGTAACAGATCCCAGACTGCTGTGATTTCTCAGAGTTTTGCCTGAACCACTGCACCTTTTACTATGTGGTATTTGGCCCCGCAGGCAGGAAGGCCAGGAGGTAACTCCCCAAGAAACACCACTGGGAAACTCAGGTTTAATTTCCATTTCTGCTCTAAAATTTCTCATCATTGCTAAGGAAACTGAAGAGGTTATAGGTGACATCTCTCTGTCTCTACTTCTCTCCTATAAAGCAGACTCCTTGCAGCAGTTTTTAGTTCCTTAGGAATGTGAGGAGAATGCAAAGATTCGAGGGAAGGGGTGTGGTACTCAGATTTGGTGGTACCAGAGAACACCATGGCATGCGAGACAGGCAAGCCCTGTGGGTGGTGCACAGAACTGGGATGAGCTTTTCCCCTGACATGCTGGGCAGGTGGCTGCAACAGCAGCTCGCCCTGCCTATAGGAGACTTTTTGCATGAGCTGGGGTAAATCCAGACTTTTTCTCTTCCACTGTGCTCGAGCTTTGCCTTGGGATCACAGCAGAACAGATGGCTGGCCTGTGTAGCATTGGGTCAATTCCTAGGGACCTCAGCTGGAGGGGAGTCTTTGCACCACCATCACAAGCACCTTGTGCTGGCACAACTGCAGAGCCCAACATCAAAACATCCCAGCTCCAGGTCATTGCTGGGAAGAACCACAGTTTCTTAAGGCTTCCCCAAATAACCACAAAAGTGCATGTTCCAGCACAGCTTGTTCCACCTCAAGCCATGTGATTATTTCATCTAGCAGTGGGCTTTGGGGGAGCTACTTTATCACCAGCTGCAGCAGGGCTGAATTGTTTCCTGCCGTTGATTAAGGAAATAAAAGTCACCAAGTACAGATCTTCCTGAAATACTTGTGTGAAGCCCTTATCCTGAGCGTGCTCTCCACTGATTGCATTGCTTTGCCAAGCCTTGTTAAGGCTTCTCCATTGTTCTTTGCATGCTGTCAATCAATCACAGTTGCCTGTACACACTGGCAGGCCTTGCAAAGACAAATATGCAATTAAGAGGCTTAATTAACTCCACGTAACAGTCAGATGTATTCACTGGGGAAGGGACATGTGAAAGAAATCAAGGAAGAAACTGAGCAGGATGGGGGTAGGGGGGTGGACCCCTTCCAATGATTTTATTTGCAAAAAGATATAATTAATCTAGAATAATACGCAAGCTTTTTTAAAAAGAAAATTAACATCAAGAGAATCTGAAGCTAACAGTCAGCTGTCTCCTCTTTGAGAGTTAAATGCGTTAGCTCCAGAGGCAGAAAAGAGAGAGAAAAATAGGTTTAGGATTTGTGTATCTTAAAACAAGTGGAATCTATACCCACTGTTATAACACTGCAAATATTCCACTTAATTTACATCCCAGGGGCAGGTCTTGTCACTAAAGGGAAATGTCTCTTTATTTGCCAGTTAAAACCATGTTGTTGACAGACCTCATCCTACCCTTCCACTTTCTCTCTAGCCCAGCCCAGGCTTCCTCTGCCAGCCTTAGTGCCTGGGGTATGTGTGAAAGGCAGCGCTGAGGGCAGGGTGAGCAACAGGTAGGCTGGATTTGGGATTGAGGGAAGATGATACCTCATTGTTCATCAAGACCTCACGGGGAGGTGAGGGAACTTGGTGAAATGTGTTAAACTGTTATTCCAAAAGGGAAAATTTAAATAGTGATTTTGAGTGTGTCTAAGAGATTTAGGTATGTAGGTGACCTCCTCAGCCAGCTGGACACCCAGTTCCTCTAGGGTGTGTCTACACTGAAAGTTTTCCAGCATATGTATATATTGTTAGAGCCATGACAAAAATACTTCAGTAATGGAGATGCCAGTCATACCACAGAGAAGTTATTTTCTCAGCTATTTAAATAGTCTATGCAGTATTTTTTTCCAAGCATAATTAAAATTATGCTAGGGCCAGAACTGTGATGAGTTGGATATGTATTCTCCTGTATACTCCCAACTAGTATATCCCAATAAGACAGCAAAATTTTTAATACAGAATTATCCATATCCAGAAGATATTTCAGAAAGGGAAAAACAAACCTGGGAACAAGTATTCACTCCAGTATGAGAAGTCCACAGCTTTGCTGGGCAGCCAACAGCAGTAACTCAGATTTTCCCACCTTTTATTTAACTTTTCCCTTCAGTGGTCTGTACTCAGGACCTTGAGGATGTCAATGGCTCTGTTATGGTTCTGAAGTTTCTACTCTGCCTAGGCATTACCAGAAAATAAGTTTATACCCATGAATTAAACCCATCAAGAAATCACAGTCCAATTTGCAAGCTCTGCAGGACAATGAAGAAGTTGAACAGCCTACAGAGCACAAAGAACATAAAGTGCAGCAGTGACTGCTCAGAGTTTCCCCTCACTGCTGTAGTTGTCTATTAAACAGACATGTAAAATATTACACTATTACAGATGGATTTGCTCAAAGGTTTGTTTTCCCCTCCTTCCTCAGCTGAAGGGTGAAAGAAAAGCGTACATTTCTATAGTTCTGGAATCAAGATTGGTTGTGCCAAAATATAGAGCAAACCAAAGGATCTATTTTTTCAGCAGACCGACTGTTTTTCGAAAGGGAGTGACCAAGCAAGCATATATTGCTATGATAAGACTGAGAAGACCAAAACAGGTGAAAGGCTATCATTCCTTGCCCACTTGAACCCTCTCAGGTCTGGCTGAGATTTAACCACTCCTCTGACAGCAGTCCAGCCCATTTGCGTGAACAATGCACCGAGAACTCCAGAGCAAAGCAGCAAGAAGGAATTCCTGAATGCCTGTGTTGAGAGACCTTCTCTAACTGAAGACAGGATCTATCAATCACAGTTTCCTCTGGTGCAGGGCAGAGAGAGCGGGCTGGTCAATACATATGTCAGAGCACAGACAAAAATGAAATAAAAAATTTAAAGATCTGGAGATCTTATTTATTTTGGAAACAGGAGAGGGCAGCTGCTAATGTCAAGCAATTTTTGGATATAAGGATGAGTGCTCCAAGTGCTGGAAGATTTCAAAATAGAAAATTAATAAAGAACAAGCAGGATAATGATGTATTATTTCATACTTTTTATGCAGATATATAAGGCCCATGTTATTATTTTAAAAAGGACAAAATAGTGTATAAAGTAAATGAGCATTTACAAAGCAAGATCTGGGTTCATAACTTATGCAGCAATAAAATTACCTCCTCTCGCCTAGTTTTATTTGGGAGAAATTATTTAGAACTCCTTGAGTTTTTAATTGTGGTTTCTCAGGCATTTCTAATGGGTCATATTTCAGCTGCAGCATAGTGTCTCTAGCTTTCTATTTAAGTAATACTTTGCTTTGGCGAAGAGAACAAACATGGCCTGGGAACAGTCTGCAGTCTCCTCCAGTCAAATTCACAAACATAATTCTAGGTTTTTATCTCCTGCTGCAGTCTGCTGCAGGAAAAATTACATTATTATAGATGTGATTATTAAGGTAATAATAAAATACAACATATTGACTTTGCTAAAATAAGCACACACTCCCACCACACCTGCCCCCCAAATGGCCAAAACCATCTTTGTCTGCATCACATCAAGGTTTGCTCTCTCACTGGCACAACACTTTTTTGTCATCAGTGGCATACTAATATACTTTATCCTGGGTTTTATCCATGTACTCAGGAATGTTTGACACAACTATAAATAATTCAGTGCTGACACATAGATTTTCAAAAAGATTTAGTCTCACTTATAATGCAAGATAAAGCCAAGTGCCTGGTAGGAAGGAGGCAGCATGAGAACCATGCTTAAACTATTTTCTTTACCTGAGTGACTAAGCAGTGAAGATGGCACTTCTGAGACTATATCTTTTTGGGAAAATGCACCCAGCTGAAAAGCTGGAATAGGCAGAGCTGGTGGAAAATCCCCGGCACAAAATCCCCAGCACAGCTCGCAGCCCCTGATGGGAGAGTCAGCAATGAATAGTTAACACATTCCTAGCCTGAACAGATTTCCTTTCCACAAGCCCTGGCTTGTGGAGGGCAGGATGATCTAAGCCAATAGACTTACAGGACACGTTTCTCACTGGAATGCATTGAGGAAAACAGGGGTTAAAAAAACATACAATCTGTGGTAAGAGGATGGGAAGTTTGCATGCTCCCAGAATACAAGAAGCATGTGAAAATTCTCAAAGAGGCACAAGGGTAAGTTTCTTAATTCTGTGTGCCTCAAGACCATCAGGACCTCAAGACAAAAGGAATTCAAAAAAGAAAAGAAAATCCAGCCTGGCTTCATCCTTTCTAGCCTGATAACAGTGAAGACCAAGTCTCAGGTCAAGGTCTAGGATTTGGTATTTTGCTTGTTCCAAGGAGGATTCCTTGCCTTAATGACCTCCAGAGCAGGAATCTCCAGCTAAGACTCTGACTGGTAGAACACAGGAGCTAGCTGTCCTTGTCTGATGCCCTTTTCAGCATTTTGTGCCAGTCCTCAGAGCAGGACAAGCAGAAAGAGCTGCTAAAGCTAGGATGACATATTTCTGGCCTTCTGCAGGACATTTAGGCAAAATCCCTGTCGGCCACACAGAAATGCCTCAGTGGTGAAGTGTGCTGCTGCATTTACAGCAACATCAACTTGCCTTCTGGAGTGCAAGGAGGAAATGCTGCAGAACAGGACTCCCACCTTGGTTTTTTCCACTACCGTCAAGGGCAACTTGGGACAGCAAAAGAGAAGGGCCTTGAGAGTGATTTTTCTGCAAGGACGCTGTTTCCCTGCAGAGCAGCCCGTAGCACTGCTGGTGCCCAGGGCGGTGCTGTGCCCTGACCCCGTGCACGCGTGGCTGCAGCTGATGTCCGGCACCTTTGTCCTCGGCTCAGCCTCGCGGAGGCACCTGAGGCTCCTCGCTCACCCAGGCTGACCCGCAGCTGGCCCTGGCACTGGCACGTGCTCCTTCTGCTTGCTCAGATGCCACGCTGGCTTTCCACAGCCCGTATGCCCGCACGGGGCCCTTTCCCGGCGGGAGCCACTCCCCGGCCCCTGTGGCCCAGCTTCCACAGCCCGTGTGGCCCAGCTTCCACAGCCCGTGTGGCCCAGCTTCCACAATAGCCCGTGTGGCCCAGCTTCCACAACAGCCTGTGTGGCCCAGCTTCCACAATAGCCCATGTGGCCCAGCTTCCACAACAGTCCGTGTGGCCCAGCTTCCACAACAGCCCATGTGGCCCAGCTTCCACAACAGCCTGTGTGGCCCAGCTTCCACAGCCCGTGTGGCCCAGCTTCCACAACAGCCCATGTGGCCCAGCTTCCACAGGCCGTGTGGCCAGCATGGCCCTGCGGAGGGGCTGAGGAGCCGCTCCTGCCGCTGCCGTGCCCCACCGAGGCGCCGCAGGAGCAGCCCCGCGGCCGGGGCAGCGCGGTCTGGCACCGGCTCCGGTCTGGTATGCTGCCCAAACCAGTTACACCAGCACCGCTGTCCTCCCAGCCCCCACGCCGAGCTCGCCAGGACACTGGGAGGCCTCCAGGCAGACAGGGGTGGGGATGGGACCTGTGGAGCTGCTACAGCTCCTTCTTGGGTGCTGGCCAGGAAGGAAAGCCACGTGGCACCTTGACCCGCGTGGTTCGGGACCAGCCATTACAGACACTTGCTAACATTGCCGGGTTGTGGCATCAGCAGGGCTGTGCTCTAAGTACTGGTACAGAGCATAACTAAGGAAAGGCCATCTAAAGAAAAATGTGAACCTCTCCATAGGGCTGCAGCTGTCCCTATGCCTCACATTTTCTAAGATGCATACTGTTTTGTTTCCCTGCTCTTAGTAGCCTTTTGACATCTTTCAGCCTTGGAGACCTTTCTAGTAAAATAGTTCCCTTAGGCCCAGAACTCTTTTCTAAGAAAAGTCCTGTTCTTTCCTTTCCTTCACATACCCATCCTGCAGCCTGAGATCACATATTGACCCAATTTTTCCGTGCATTTCTTTTCATACCTCCCTGCTCCATCTTCTGCTCTCATTTTCTTCTTCTGTTTCTCTAGATATTCCCAGTTCCAGGGAAGCTAAAGCAGAGATTTCTGATGTGGACTCTGTGGGTCTGCAACAAACATGCTTCTGGCTGGGAAAAGAGGTCAAGAGAGAGAGAGAAGAGAAGAAGCCTGACTTACCAGGCTGATGATCAGGCTTTTTTTTCCCAAGGCAGGCTTTTCTGAGGACTGACACAGTAGGTGGGTGGAAAGCAAATGGCTTTCAGAGAGAAATAACCAGTGTTGCATCAAAGGTCACAAGGAGGATGCATGACCAGGTCAGGCCAGGTGCTTGACTCCAAGCCCTCTCGTCCAGCCCAGCACTCCCGTTCTACTGTGAGCCATACACCAGCTCCTCAGGCTGGAAGACATCTGGTTCATAATAAAGAGAGGACTTTTCCCATCAGTTGCTGTGTTTGTTGCTTTCCATCTTCATTCTGGTGAAAGAAAATATATTATCTCCACTTCTGCTCACATGTGATTAGAGGTTGTTCTTCACGAGAGATGGGTCAGAGCGCCTGGGTAGATGTAGAGCAAATGTCAGATATGAAGGGAAAATTTCCAGAAGACAGTAATTTCATACCACCAGGTCATGGCCCTTATATTAAAGGTCCCTACCCTTTTCTAGGTCTTAATCCACTGATGAGTTTTCCACAAAAGCATAAAAGCAACATAAGTATTACTGAAAGAACTGACTTTATGCCAGGCACACATTCCCACTCATAACCGGTGTCTTAAAGTCACAACCATGCTTGTCCCCTTCTCCCCTCCATTTTGACTGCATTTGAAAAGAAAACATGGTCCCCTAGGTATGAATGACACAAAATGCCAATATCCTTCACTCATCCTTACAACACACATGGCAACACTGCTTTGACGACATGTCTGTCCAGGCCTGCAACTCACCTGGTATCGGCTGTTGTGCAAGTGCTTCCTGGAAACCGCACAGTGTTTTTCCTGTGAAGCCAGCAGGGGCTGGAATTGGGTCAACTTCTGAATGCAGATCACTGCTTGGGTGGGCAGGGTGTGAGCAGCTGTGTGAGCCAGCAGCGCTCCAATGCTTGCCCTTTCTTTCCCAGACCCCTCTGATCTGTACTGCTGCAGCACCACCAGCACTCTGCGTAAAGGCTGCAGGTGGCCAAGCAAGGAGTAGGTAGGGAGGTTTTGGTTTGAGGGAGCTCATGCTTGACACCATTTGGGTTACAGTGGGATGGGAGCTAAAGCCCTGCTCTCTACCTAGGAGCTTCATCCAGCCATTCCCACCTGCATTGCTGGCATGCCTGGGGCAGCCCTGGCTGCTTGCAAGACAGACCGTGCAAACATTGCAGACAAAATGTGCTCCAAGCCCTACCTTGTTGCAACATTTCTGGGGTTATAACCTGAATCTGTAGATGTGCATTGTGAAAACTGGGCAGCAGAAGGGGTGAGAAATCAGACTCGCTGTGAGTGCCCGGGTGGTTCCCGTGTGCTTTAATTGTCTCTTCACTGTACTGTGCTACTCCCGGTGACCTTGACTTCAGCAAGAAGGCTGCCAGCTTAGATGAAGCACAGACTAGCCATGCTTAGCTGTCAAATTCCAGTTGGTGACTGCTGTCAGGACAAAAAAAATTGCTTTTAATCCTTGGTAGTTTGTATCTCACTTACAATAGGCCCAAATTTGCTGTTTGGTTATGGGGCTGAGATCTGAATGGGCAACTGAAGCTGCTCTAATCCAAGAAAAAGGGCAAGGATTTGGAAGGCTCTGGTATAACTGCTTGTCTTGCAACAAACCTGTCATGCAACCATGCCCAGGTCACCTAGTTTTAGGCCCCTTACCTTGCTTCCCTGAAGCTGGGATAAGCACTGTTACAGCAGACTGCTGGAGGCTGGTACTCTGAGGTCTGTAAGAAGTTTGGCCACTGTACATGCCCAGCAAAGTCCACAAGAAAGAACTGGCTATCGCCAACACTTGCCCCTTTCCTGCAGCACATCACATGCACGGATGCAAGGTCCCAGTTCACCTAGAAAATGCAGGATAGGGACATTTGCTTTACCCTGTTTCCCTGCCCTCTAGATAAGACAGAGCTTCAGGCTCCAGGTTTGGGAACAAGTTACTCTCCTCCATGCTAAATTCGTTTCAAAAGCAGCAGCATCAGTTTTTTTCTCACCTCCTCCCTCCCCACAAGAGCATGAAGTGCCTTTCAGGTAACAGGCCATACCCAAGGATTCCTCAAGATGTTAGCACAGGAAATCTTGGGTTAGAGAAAGCTGCTGTTGTTAGGACAACATGTATCACAAATGCTGCCATTGCTGCATACTCCCTGCCTGGTCCCAACCACTCTCCTTATGCTTCACGGCCTCTCTCCCACTTGACAGCTGAAAATGAGGTCAAATGCTTTGGAAATGGTTTGTGCCACTCTTTTCTGTGCATTATAAAAAGGCCCAAATGAAAGCATTTCTGAAGAAGCAGCACTGTATGAGCAAAGGTGCCCAAGCTGAAGTATTGAAGTTGTATTAGAGTTGGTGTTGACCAAACTGCTGCAGCTGACGGACTCTGCATGGGCAAACCAGGCCAGTGAAGTTAGTAGCCATTCATGCCTGCAAGGACCGAGATGCCCTTCTCTCACACACCTGAGCAGCAGATCTGGTTAAGGATGATGCATGGCTTACATTTGCAAGGCGCACCCATTCCATAGCAGCTTTTTAGCTGCAAATAGCAGCTAAATATCACATGGCCCTGTTCTGCTGTCTGGCCAAGGAGGAGGCTGAATATAACCTATCAGATGTGCAACTAGAGGGCACAGCAGAATGGAAGGAAGGGAAACTAAGTCATAACGTCTGGGACATGGCAAAGGTGTGCTGTTAACAGACTGCAAAGAAAAATTAAAGCCATGTAATTCGAACCAGTACACAAAGCATCCAGATCTCTAGATTACACGTCTCACTGAAGACATGGCTGCTAGCAAATTTTTCTAGCAGTGGTGGGCCTTTCCTCCTTCAGATATAAGATTGCCACCTGCTGACCAGTTGTCCCTACTTTGGGCAATATCCTAGATCCTGACCCTCCATTGTCCCATTATCAGCAATACTCCACTGCATTTAGTTTGTGCTATCTGATCAGATTGCAACCAGAGGTCATATAACTGAACAGACCATTAAGCACCAGCTCACTTGAGCAGAAGTAAATGGCTCCATTCTACTGAATTACCATTACTCACACAGTTCACCTTAAGTACTGGGATATCATCTCGGCAAGGCAATAAAGGCAATAAAAATGCATTCTGCCCAAGACATGGTTCTTGCTGGGGAGATCTGGATGTGGAAAGTATTTCCAGATCCTTCCAGATCTGTGCTGCTTAATGTGTAATGAAACGTGCCATAAGCAGCTAGATCTAAGTGTTTGGGACTAGAATATTTGGACACATGTTTTTGGTTTGTGGTACCCTGCCCCTACCTGCCAAATGCAGAGAGCAGGCTTTTAAATGACTTTTCATCCAAATGCATGTGGAGAAATATCACTGCTGGAAACCTCTCACTGTAGCACAGTTCTGTTTGTGCTGGAAAACCCAGCTATCACCACCCAATAAACCAGAGGAGTGATCTTGGAGGGATTCTTCTCAGCAAGTGTCCAAAAATAGCAGATATTGCAAGAGGGTAGAAGGTCATGTAACACCCATGCTACAACACTCCTCTGAGTCCTGTTCCTTACCTATGACAAGCCAGCCACTCCTTTTCTTGCTGCTTGCTAGGCACTTTCTAATTCACATAGTCTTTCTTTAGCTGCTGTTTTGCTGAGTATCTCACACATTTTTGAGGCCCAGTTTTCCAAAAAGCTGGGGTAGCCACACTGGGCTGAAATCTGTGCATTTCCGAGTTTTCTCTCTCATTTCAGTCACTGCCTCTGCCTCTGACTCAGACTGGTGCTTCTGATAGGATCTCAGAGAGGGAGGAAACAAGAATAAATAGCATCACGCCCTCCTCACGTGGGTTGTGGTGCAGAGCTGAAACAAGATGAGGAAGAGCCTGGGCTGGAGAGGGAGGGGGCTCAGCTGAAACTAACCCACATTTTGAGGATTCCTCCACTCTAATGGGGCACTATAGCAGGGGTATTACCAGCCTCTCCTTCTCTCATCCCAAAGTGGCTATTACTAGGTCCTAACTAGCGGAAGCATGAGCTGTCTGTCCCAACCTCCCAGAGCTGGCAACAAAAGTGCCCTAAGAGGCAATTAATGCTGCCTGGCAAGATGAGGGCAGGTTAGCATGGCAAAGGTCACACACCCAGGGCACCCAGCCCTGGCCCGGGGTGACGCTGCCTTTCCTCCTCTCCAGGGAGCTGCATTAAGGAGAAGTCAAGCACAGGCCACTTTGAACGAGGAACGCTTTGAAACAGTGCCGGGAAGTTAAACAGCTTTAGTGGCAAGTAGGGATAGAGAGCTTGAGGATTTTGACAATAAACAACTGATCCTCTGACCTGATTCAAAACCTGGTCTGGTGAGATTCAGCGGTGACTCAGCCTCAGAGGACTGATTAGTACTCTGCATGCCAGGATATGCTGGCCTCAATTTGGTTCTTTGGAGATACCCGCATGATGAAGAGCTCCTTATATCTGGCACATATTGGGAGTTTCAGGAGGCCACTGGGCTGAAACTGAGTCAGACACTATTACAGTCAGTACCTTTCAGCCAGAAAGGCCTGATGATATCCCAGCCACAGATTCCTTGGTATCTCAACAGAGGTGAGATGGAATGAGAAGAGACACACACAGAGTTTTGTGAAGGTCCCCTTGGAAAGGCCCCAGATGCATGTGGATTTCCTTAAAACATTATCAAATGCTTTTATTAGGTACCTGAACCTTCCTTCACTCCTCAGGGTGCTTCAACTTTTAATAAAATCCTGCCTCACTGGTTGCACAGTTTCAAATATCATTTTTTGCCTCCACTAAACAAGATACTGCTACAGGAGCAATGGTTTAACTAGCAAGCCTCAGTGCTGCATTTGAAGTTTATTTTCTCAGATAGTAATAATAAGCCACACCAGTAAAAAGCCTCCTGCTGCTTCTTTTTCCTCTTACCACTGCATTTACAGTAAAGCTTGTGCTGATTGCAGTTGACTGGTGGGAGGAGAAGGAGAGAAAAGGTATTTTCCGCACTCCTGATAGCTCTATAATTTCCTAGTACAAGATAAGGCTAGGTCATGTCATTGATCCCTGTGAGATACAGGGCATCCCAGGGTAGACAGAGGCAGGCTGCCCATTCTGGGTGAGGGACAGAGCCTTGAAGAAGAAAGGAGACTGAATCCACACCAGGAGGTCATTTGTCTCTTTTCAGCAGAGCTGTTATGGTGGAGATGAGCTCTAGTACGAGGTGGGAACAGCTGTTTTTAACAGTGTGTGTTCATTAACATCTCTTCAATTGAAAGTACAAAATAAGCTCTTGGAAGGAAATAAAGACCCAGTACTTTATCTAAGAATTCAAAGACTTCAAAGTCACCATCTCAAGGTCACCACAAAAGTCCTCCAGGAAACAGACTCAGTGTCTGTGTCAGTTCTAAAAATAGAAAATAATTTTCAAAAACCTGAGCATTTTCAAACCTTCCTATATGCCCTAATGTAACAAAACAAGAGGAAATTTCTTCTTTTCCAGGTGACAATTCTTTGTCTCCAAAGGGGAGCGAAACAAGGGGGGGAAATGACATACAGTACACTGGGAAACACAGAATGTTAATATTTACCTGTTTTTGTTATATATTTTTTCTTTTGATACTTGTCATGCAGGCCTCTTTCTGGTTGGCTGGTGTCTGCCCGAGTTCATGCACAGGAGAATTTGGCTCTTGATTTGGAAGGCACAACTGCAGTATATTCTAATTTTCCCAAGGCCCACCTGGGGAAAAAGAAAAGGAACAGTGTGTCACTGTACACCTTCACCTCATTCTCCTTGCCTTGGGCTTTTGCTATCTCAGCCTGTTGCACGTCACAGTTGGAATAACACTGCTTGGCAGTCCACTGCAACCATGGGCCAGGCACATGTTCCCAAAGGGATTTTCCCTCTGCTCTTACGTGAGCACCTGGGTGCCTCTCGCTTTACATAACTCTGAGAAACATCTGGGGTTTAAAATTCCTAATACCTCAATTTGTTAAGGAAATTAAACACACTTGTAGGATAAGGATGCTGTTTGGAGCTTACACCACTTGTTGAGTCAGAGGGAGGAGGAAGAGAGGAGAGGCTGCGTTAATGTGTGCAATTCTATGTCCCAATTCTTTTGATAATGGTTCTGGGCAGCTGATTGTGCCCTTCCTGAAGTACACAGAAAATGCCAGAAGACTGCTTTCTGCCAGCTGATCTGAGGGTCGGGCTCTCTTCACGACTGAGTGCACAGGAGGGCACATTTCAGGGAAGTATTTTTAGTGCAGGGGAGCTGACAGACCCAGAGAGGGAAGGCACCTCTCCAGAAGATAAATTGGGCAACTGCAGGACATCTGTCCACCCCATCCCTCTGCCAAAGCACTCCCAACTGGAAAGAAGCCACTTCTTACAGCAGTGAGCAAGCTGCTCGCCCACCTGCTCTGACACCTCTCCGCACTGCTGCAGAGCACCCTGCCGGTGCTTCAGCCACAAACACCTGCCTGGCAGGAGCCCAGCCCAGCCCAGGGAAGCAGGATGTGCCCCCTCACTGCCCCCAGCCAGCCCATGAGAGGCTCCCATCAGAAACTCAGCTGAGGATCACTGAGAAGCAGCCACCCTTCCCAGGAAGACAGTTGTTTTGGGTTTTTTAGCACAGTTCCTATTGTTCGGGAGATTAAGGATGTAGTCGAGGCTTATGACATTTTTTGTCTGGGATCTAATTACAGAGGAGGAAAAACGAATCTGTATATTTATTAAATCCAATTAATTATTTGGATTTTCCAAATCCAAAATAAGACACAAGAAAGATCCCAGCAGAGGTTTATTTAGCCATTGCCCAGGTTCTGACAGTAGCTTCAGGCCCAGGAATATGGTAAGACCTAGGACGACCCAGAATGGATACTTATGGAAGGCACCCAGTCAGCCTCCAGCACTGCCCTGTGCCAGTGGCAGAGTGCCAGGAACTGGATGATACCAAAAAAATCTGCGTACTTTCATACAGGAAAGTTTTGCAATATTTTCCTTAGAGCTGCAATTCCTGGTATCAAGGGGTTGCGTAGGTACTTTGATCAAAGGGAAATGGGATCTGAGCTGTCACAACTGCATAAAAAATCCTGAAAACAGAACTCTCTTTGAATGTCCCCCATATTCAGGGAGCATTAAGAAAATTTTTTTCCTATTTATTTATTTATTTGTTTAATCATTTGATTTCTAAATTTTGAAGGCCTCTTCCTTGATGACTAAACACCTGAGATTAGTAGCAGTGCACACAAATATTTTTTCTCTGAACAAAGATAAGCATTTTCCTTCAATTCAAGGTGCCTTGTCTCTCTTCAGAGACAGCAAGCACATGGCTCTCCCATGATCTCCACTAAGCTCTCTGCCTACCCCAGCAAGAGTCTGAAAACACTTATATTTAAAAGCAGGTCACAATGAATAAAACCCAGCTTTGAGACCACCTACAGATGTATGTAAACTCAACTAGAAGAAATAGTGCTGACAGGCTGTACATTAGATTTCTCTTTCATGGCCACTGGTACACCTTAGCTAGTCAATTCACTGCTTAAAAACAAGATTAGGTATTTAATGCAAAATCTGTACAGAGAAGACTTCAGTAAACCTGATTTCTTATGCATCTTGAGCCATCTTATCTGCACTCTGTTCTAATTCCAGTAAGGGCTGCTAACACTGTAAACCTTTTAATTAATACAAATAAATGTTCAGAAAGAACCAGCTGGCTACAGAAACATTTCCTTTGTGTCTCTCTTGCAAATCACACTGACATGTAGTGTTTGATGTCCTTTGACCAGCTGGGTTAGGGTACTTTGTTCTGTGAGAATACAAAAGGAGTTTCTGTTCTGAGGACTACACTTTTAAGATCACAGTCTATGAAACTGTGAGGCATAGACTGAGGTACTGTACAGGACATTAGTACTAATTACTTTTCTTCTCCTATAGCCTTAGATTCACCTGAGGGATTTCTTTTAAAAGTGAGGGAGTAAATCACAGTACGTTTAGGAGTGCTCAAAAGTAACCTTTGATAGAGAGCACTTGCTGATGTACCAGCCAGGTCCACTGATACTCAGCTGAGAGGAGTTACATAAATTATTTCCCATTTTCCCATTTCTGGATGATACAGTTACTCCTTTGTCCACTCTTAGATACCAGTTTTTAGACATCTCGGTATAATGACACATCTTTCTGAGAGTGGGCTTTTCTTTATTTTAAATGCATGTAGTTGAACAAGCACTGGTTGAAATGGCTTAGTGCTTTCTGTAGATTTTGAGGTGGGTGCCTTTCTCTGCAACTGGGCTATTCAAAACCAAATAATCCCTGTAACTCAGTGATATAGACAGGGAGTGGAACAAAGAATTTTTCCAATCTTAAAATCATTACATTCAGGATTCATTAGTGCCTGAGGCTTATACTGGCCTTTATTTAAATCTTAACTGTGACCTCTTCCGAAACATGGTCAAAGTAAATGAGATTACCCCCTCTGCCAAAAAGATGTGACATAAAAATTGAATGTTACTTAGCTTAATTAATCTGAATAGCAAGCTTTTCCCTTTCTAATTACATTGCCAAACTCTGGTTTTTCAAACTGCTGTTTAGATAAACCAATTTGTGTGCATATGTGTGCAGTGTCAAGAATTATAAAAAGAATTAAAATTCTTCTTTCATTAAATTCCAGAAATTAGCTTTTGCTATTTTATGCTAGGAAGTCTTGTAAAACAACAATCTTGCAGTGAAGAAAAGGAAAGATCATATCTTCCAATAAATGCAGTTTTAATGAGAAATTATTTCTGGGCAAAATATTAAAAAAATCTACTAGTGTTTTTTAGTGTAACTGTTATACACAGGCAAATGAAAGAACACCAATATTTCATTACCTCGCACAACTGTAATTTATGCAACAATATCCTCAGTTAATCATGTAGGAAGAGATCAGAAAGGAAGAGGTTAAACTTTTAATTGGTTGTTTACTGTTTCAGTTCCAGGCAGCATTTATTTATCTACATAACACTGGGACGGCTTAGGAATAATAGTGGGTGTACTGACTGTAAATTAGCTGCAAACTACAAGCCTATGAACCAGTCATGATCTGGTGTAATAAATCACAAGTCAGACGCTCCTGTGGTTTGTGACATCACAGGCACTCGAAGTGCTATTTATAAGCTCTGTGGCACACTGTCCAAGATTTTTGCCAGTTAAGAAATTAAAATGTTTAGGATTGTTTTCATATGGCCTTTCTTAGATAGGGTGACCTATTTGCAGCAAATTTAAGCCAATACCAAGGCAGGATTGCTTGAGGCCGCAGGTCAGGTGAGGCCAGGCACTTGCATTCGAGGGAACCTATTGGAGTGGAGTACACAGGAGCTGTGCTGCTGAGCCGACTACCACTGTTGCTCTTTCATAACCAGTTTTTCTTTCAGCTTCACTAAGGTGACCTAAAACACCAATACAGAAATATTTGAAGAGTGCAGAGAGGAAAACATGGAAGGTGGATGAGGATAAGGTGATGAGAAAGCAACAGAAAATGATCTGAAGAGACAGAAGGCTGGAAGAGTCATCCTGCTATTGCTGTGTGATCAGGTAGTGCAGATTGTAGACATCACCACCCACGACACTGCTAGTGGTGGCTCTTCAGGGGGAAGTGTTAACAATCAAATTCTTTGATATGGTACAGAATTAAAGGGTTTTACCTACACCTGCTTTGGTCGTAGCACCTCACACTGCTTTAAAATCACTCCAAAAGCAAGTGAAACACTGTTATTCAGGGAAAGGCTGAGCCTTCCTTCCTGTGTGTTAGATACCACTGTATGATGGCAAAGCATAGTCTGCTTCGACTAGCACCCTTATTCAGATCAGGATCAAATTATTTCCAGGATCAGTCCCTTCCACAGAGGTTAGGGCAGCAGTGGTGCCTCAGCAGAGAAAGGCAGGCAGCTGCTGCCACAAAGGCACTGCTGAGGTAGCCATGGAAAATTGTCCTGTGCGTGCAAGGGTTCAGAGAGCAAGGAACCACAAGCATTTCTAATCTGATCGAAGAGAGACACTGCAAAATCCTCAGGCATAATCACTGATTGATAAAACAGACAGCAGGGAAAGAGGTTTAAGAAAGAAAGGAAGAGAGAGTAGTAGTAAACCTCAGAGGCTTATAACTATTTAATTCAATCAGAAAAGGTAACAGATGTTTAGTTAAAAGCAGCATTCCTATTTAATTATTGCAATTGTGCTGAAATATTTTGTTTACACCAAATTGACTGCAAATTTCCTCTGTGCTCAACACATTTATTCTTCTAAGAAGCATACAACCTAAACACATCTGCTCTTCCCCACAGCTGCTCCTCCCCATCTGCTGTGCCAGCCCCTCTCTGAGGTTTTAGGTCCTCTAGAGGGACTCTCGCAATGGCCAATGCATTGTTGTGGGTAGGAAATGCTTAAAAATTCCCATTTAAAAATGCTTTGGGGAAAGCAGGTGTCCTTCCTGATGCTATGTTGCATGAAAGTTTACCATAGTTTGTCAGCAGCCCTGCTGTAACCAGGGTGATCTACACTGATCAGCAAGGCAAGCTTTGGGTGCCTCCTTCCCTCCCCCCTCTGCCACTGGGGGAAAATGGACATCCCCAGGCACAAACGTCTCCTTTGTTATCCTACTGGACTGCAAGACCAACCTATGCATATTTTGTTTGCATGTGATTTTTGCAAGAAATGAGCCTACCAGATGGCACTATTGTTGTTGTTCTTCAGAAGAGGAAGCCCATTCCTCTGGTACGAAGGCATCAGAATTATTGCCGGCCAAAATTGCAGGCAAAAGGACTAACTGCAGGTGCCAAAGTGCTAAACCCCTGAATGCTTAAGTAAATCCTGTATGAAATGTGCATGATACAATTACCTTTTTCTTCCAGGATCAAGTGACTAATTGTAATTAGTCGAATTGTTGTGGTAAAACCCATCTCCTAAAGGAACTTGTAAAGGATTTCCTAAAAGAGGCATCTGAAATTTCCAAGTGTCTTTTATGTTTGCCAAACAAAACTATAAAGCAGCCAAATAATCTTGAACTGGAAGAGTCTCCTCTCTTTCCCTGCTTCAGAAAGGTGGAGGTGGTGCTCTCTTGACTTGAGTGATGGTTACAGCTTTACCCTTCAAATGACCCCTGTATTTCAGTGGACATAACACTGGTACAGAGCAGGAAGGAACTAGGAGTGACTTGTCACTGCTGTGATAAAGAATTGCTTCTGTGGGGAAGCTTTATCAAAAAGGTTTGCTCTGCTCTTGGGCATGAACAGAGTCCATACTTCCTGGCAAACATTTCCAGCCAAGCTAAAAATTCCCAGGACCCAGCAGTAGTTACTACAGACTTGGCATTTCCTAAACACATTCATCGCCGTAGAACAGACTCTGCTATCTCAAGGGCTCGAAAGGGAAAGCGAATGCCTGGGACCTGCAAGGCTGGCAGGTCAGGAGCCTGGTTAGCAGGCTCCAGTCAGGCACCGATGGCTGGAGATAGCCACCAGCAGCAGTTCCCAGCTGGCAGGGGTTCAGCTTCCTGTGTCACACAAGGCAGTGGCACCGGGCCAGGGACCAGGACACAAAGTACCCTCAGTACAGCAAACAGAGACACTGGGGACTAGCAAGAGATGGGCTTTTCTCTGGGTTTTTTGACACAGCCTCCTACTGCTGGGGCAGCCGTACTGTTCAAGGTTTTTTGGTTGTTGGGACCACGAGCAGAGGGCTACGTGAGTATAAGGATATTTAGGGATTTTCACTGGGGCCAAGGGGAGTACATGGAGAAGCAAAACTGTGCTGCTGGCTTGCTGATATTACTAATCTCATCCTCCACACTATTCTACCAGAGATTTAGAGCCCTGAACAGCAAGTGTCAACCCTCTAGAGACGTCTGCCCCTCACACAACCCCCTAAGGTTTTTGTTTCAGCACTGAAACTGAGTGTGGTGCTACAGAAAGCAGCAGAGCCACCCCTCTGCTCCAGCCATTTGTGCCCTTCTCTGTGATGCGTTACAGAGTTCCAGTCTTGAACATGAGATGGGAGACACCTTCAACTTTAAGTAGCTTTCTCATTCTTCTGAGGTCTAAAATGCCACACCTAGAAATTTCTGAGACAGGAAGAATTAGCATTTCAAATAAGCAACATGATATTCAAAACAGTTGTCTCTGACAGATTCAAAATCTTTAGAACAGGGTTATGCAGGGACACAAGTGAAGAGAAAACACTGGGATTAATGAAAGAAGTGAGTAACAATAGATTTAATTAATCAATAACCACACGGACACCCTTTGGAGCCACTGCCAGCCAGCTGGAAAGTTTCTCTCTTGCATAACAAAGTCAAACTATAAGTGTCTTATTGCTCAATGGAGATTTTTTTTTAAGCCTTAGGTTTGCATTTCATCTGGAATAACTGACCTTTCAAAAACATTGACCCTTTTGTATGCATTCATGGTTTTTTTTCTTCTGGTGAAAGGATGAGAGAAAATGTTCAATGACATTGAACTGATAAACAAGGTATAGGTGTCTCAGAAGTGTTTATGTATGACTTATCCTGAATGAACAATGTGTGCTGGAACACGTCCTGAAATGTGGACTCTGAGCCGATAGCTCCCAAGGACATACCTGCTCCTTGTGCCCATGAACACATGCTGGAAAATGTTCAGAATTTTTTTTTTTTACTTTTCTCATGATAAGAGGCTTTCCAAGGACTACACAGGCAGATAGCTCAAGACAGAAAATCTGTCAGCCTGAAGAGACAAAACCTGAAGAGACAAGATGGCCACAAAAAGGAGAGCAAACAGTACTGAAGAGACCAGGCAAGGTAACACTGAGCAGCACCTATAACCTAGTACAGGAGTGGCTTATCTTAAACCAGAAAAAGGCACTCCTTTTCTGGAATAACTACAACTGCAGGTAAAGCCAGATATGTCAAGGAAAGGCACCACCAAAATGAAACATGAAGAACACTAATTTTAGCCTAGTGAGCAAATCAGCTCTTTTAAGACTGTCATTCTTGTGGTATGTGGATTTAATACAGCCCCCCCCCCCCTCCAAACTAAGCAAATCAAATACATGCAGAAGGATAGGCTTCCCTTTTCATGTGACCTAGCCTACTACCTTCAGCCTAGTCCAGTTCATTCCCACACAAGCAAATGAATCTGTTGTACAGATATGGATTCACTGGCAGGGCAGTTTCCTTGTTCCTCTTCCTAGTACCCCTTTTCATCACATACAGGTAAAGAAAAGGTGGACACTGATTCCTGATCTTTCACTAGTCACCTAGTTTGGGTTTGGAAACTCAGGCATTGGAATTTGGGCCCCTTTTCCACAGTTCCCAGTAAGTTCAATAGTAATAGCTCTCACAAGCTTTGGGCTAGCTTTGGTTCAGTGCCATGAAAACACACATCACTATGTGTGTTTACCTCCTTACCAATAATTTTGAGACCATATGCTTCTACTGGAAGGTATTTTCCAGTTGTCAGTAACCTAAGAAATAAAGTATCTTGCCCTACAGCACAAATTTGCTGCCCTTAAGATATCTGACTAGGCTTTTAAGATCCAAACCTCCCCTCCTGATGCTTCTCCATACACATTCATTCTCCAAGTTTTGATATTCTGAGTCAGACAGATATTTAAGAAGCACAAAGCAAATCCCATTGGAAACAAGTACATATTCATAGAAGTTTTAAAGCTATCATCACTGCTTAGATTCTAATCAGTATCTAATAAAAATAAATCCAATAGTCAAGCACCAAATTCCACAGTGACATCAGCACCGTAAGTTATGCAATGCAATTACAGTTTTACACACTGAGAGACTATGGAAGGAGCAGAGAACAGCAAGGAAAGCAAATAAAAGAATTGCAAGTGTATGGAAAACAGTGGGTTTCCTTCTTATTTTACAGCTTGTAACAGCCTTGTGCTAGCTATTTTCTCTTTTTTTAAATTTCCTTTTCCCATCAACATAAAATAAGCACTGAATAACCATATGTATATGGATCTATATAACCATCTATAGCTCTACACCAAATTGGGTCTTTTTGGACCAACTGCAAAGAGCTGACCCCCAGTGACATGAGCTAACAGGTTTCAGATCCAGGCTATGCAGCTTGCATGAGAGAGGCAGGAAACAGAAAGTGTCCATTTCTCTGAGCCAGGAGCTCTGGATGTGAAGTGGCTCTGCATTTCCATTAATCCTTTCCAGTGATCCAAACCCTGCTACTCTGAAGCAAGAAAGAGACGAAAAACAGTCCTAGACACAGGATGTAGATGCTGCAGTATTGCAGTAAACTGCTGTTCATCCAAGAAACTTGAGAGCAAGCAGGGGCCACATGATTCAAATAGGCTTTTGCATTATTCATTTCTGGGCCACACTGAACAAAGGTCTGATAGACAGAGAAGTGATGACAAACATCTAGATCCTAGGATGGATCTGAACTCTGAAACAGTTTGTTCTGTGGGTTTCCCATCAGGTTTTGTGCTTCTCTGCCCTGTGTAGTGGAGCATGGGACAGAGATGCTCATGGCAGGGCTGAGCCAAGGCTCCTGTTTGTGAGCTGAATCAAGACTCATCAATTCGAGACAGAGATCAGTTTGAGATCTGAGACTCAATCAAGACAATCTGGCTAAGCAGTCCATTCTTCCACACCATTAGCAAGGACAGCATGATAGAGCCTGTTTTTTTCACCACTGTGGCCTTTAGACAGGGCTTTTAGATACTCCAGTCTTAATCTTGTTGGAGAATATACATTTATTAGGTTATGTAACACAATGATAATTTCTACAGAACCTGGGCAACTTCTTTCTGTCATAAACCAGTGATATGTATCTGTTATCTCAGTTAACTGATGTTATTCCAAGTGAAAGTGATCATGTTGAAAGTTGCAGTCTTAAGGGAGAAAGGAGCTTAGAGATCCCGATCCAGTTTCACTTACCCTTGCATACATCAGAGGAACTTCACCGAAGATAAGGGAGTGCACTGCATTGCTATGATCAGCTCTGCACTGCTTCTCTTTATCCCAACAGGTCCTGATTGAACTGCTCTCCTTCCCGGTGGTTAGATTGGAGCACACAAACAATCCAGCTGAATCAGACTATTTCCAGGACAGATACAGTTTGCTGGAATGGGGCCACAGTTCTTTTTATCTTCCAGAAGTAAGCTCACAGTGTTTCAATTCTTACACGTATGCTTGAATGCATAAGGTAGGGTCATCGGTCATGACCTATCACTGTTTAGGAGCTTCTACGTTTGACATGGAAACCCCTTTTTAAAAAAAACCAAAAAATAAAGGCAAGCACAAAAACATTGAGATCATAGAAAATGAACAATCAGTAAATTTTTTGGGATGAAGAAAGAAACCTAATGAAGCTATCTCAAAGAAGACATACCAGATTTTCATGTATACAGTACCAAATAATATGTAGCTTTATTAACTAAGAGAATTTACACTTGAGTAAATCTCATGTTTCAACTCAAACCCAGTGGATGCTGTTTAAAAATACTCATAAATCTTATATGTAGTACTTATACATTAGGTTACTCATAAAGTAATTTAAATTTCATGTATTTTACCCATGTGCTGTTCAGCTTTCCCCTCTGATTTTGGACAAGGAATATAGACATCTTAATTTCCCAAACCTCTCTCCTGTTCCAGCTTTGAAATTGTGAACCACTTTAGCTGCCTCAGGGTATTTCCCTCAATAAAATTTTGTTGTAAGTTTTGTTATTTGCACATTTTGAGTGTAGTCACTGAAATACAGCTGGGTCCCAGTGCCAGCCCTGAAGCTGCCTGTTTAAACCCAGGATAAGACAGTTTGTCCTGCCACAAAACTTAGGATGAGGAGTAGGGGTCTTTTCTGCCTCTTTAGCCTACACTTCCTAGGACACTCCTCACAGATACTCCTAAATAGAACTACAGGGTCAAATTACACCTATAAATCTTTTAAGGTTCTTGGGGCATTTGTTTTCACCCAACCGTCTGTTTCCCTTTCCAGGTTTGGTTGTTTGGAACACAATGGAGATTTCTGTTTATTTATATAATGAGATTACATCTTGCAGCTTTGCCGTGCTGGAACTGCAGACCTGGTACAAATCATAGAAATATGGGGCTGGACGGACCTCAGAGGCCCCTTCCTTATGAAAAAGTAAACATGCCAACACCACCACTGACTAACAAAGCTTTGTTCTTAAAGGACTCCATATGCAGGGACTTCACAGCCTTCAAGGCTGCTTCACTGCTTCTCTCTTCCTATTTTCAGAATAAATCTCCTTCTGATACTTAACCAAAATCTTTGTTCATGCAAACAAAGCTGGCCACTATTTGTTCCACACCCTCCTGTCACAGAAGCAGAGAACAATTAATCCCTGTCCTTTTTATAGCTCTGCTAGAAAACGGTTTCCCATTTTCCTCCTCAAATTTTTTTCCTAAACCCAGTAAATGCAATTCTTTCAATAATTTTTCTTTACCCCATTTTCTAGACCTGTGACAGTTTTCATTACTCATTTTTAAACCCACCTCTCTTTGTGTCTGACACTGAGACATGCTCTAGATACACGGATGGTTTTTTTTCTCTGATGTCAGCAGAGAGCTTCTTAAATATGTAAGATATGTCAGATGATACCATAAACTGTATCAGGCTTTCTCTAGCAAAGAGAACAAGTACAAATTTAGTAACTTTCTTCTTAGGAGTTTTTTGGTATTATCATAAGTGTCCCAGCACTTGGGTATGTCCAGCATACCATCATTAAAAACATTAAAGACTGAAAATGCCACAATTGTGCACATCACATTACTTTTTTTACCCTGGTCCTTGATTCTCTCATTGCCTCAGCCTACCTGCTTCCTTCAGTGGTTGTGTCTTTTCTTTGACACCTCGTGGGCATTTTGTGGGAATGCTTGTGTTTTACTGGATCTGTAAACTGTCACTTAATACACTGAGACATCACCTTGGTGAGACTGTGGGCATTAAAATATGGAGGTTTAAAGTAACACAATAATGCATCAGATGACAAAGCACCTAAGAGCATAGATGTCAAGGAGAGTTAACTTGGTATTTTTGAGAGTGACAGGAAGAATTCAGATTGGAAAAGAGCAGAGCACTCGGTGTAGCACATCCTTTGCCCTCTAGTGAGAAGCCCAGTGAAGAGAAGCCGCTCAGGGAATTGCCTGCATGCTGGCACAAAGAGCTCCATGAAATCACTTGTTAAGCCGGAAGGGGAAGAGGTGAGGTTATGTTCAGTAGGCGGATGCAGGCTCCTTAGCAGAAATGGCTTTGGTCTTGGGCTGTCATTGAACCTCTTTGTTCTCCCCTGATTTATTGAACAATGTGATTCTGTTTCTCCCCATGAATGTAACTCCTTATGGCTTACTGCAGTTTTGTCTGTTCTTTATATAAAACTTAGGGACTGGCCTTTTTCCCCCTGTCTTCATAGCAGATGATCTTGTCTGATCTTTCATAATTGTGCTGTGCTTCTCCAGAAGAGCTGAAATAGCTGGGTCGTGTCTGGATCGTTACCATAAAATACAGTCAGGAGGAAAGAGAAGGGAAGTCGGGCTGTTGTAAATAGTGCCACACAATGTAGGACAGCTATTTAGGTACTCACTTCTCCCCTCACAGGGGTTCAAGTTGTCATCAGCCTGTTCTCTAGCTTGCCAGCACAAAATCACCAGGTGCTACAGAAATTGCAGGAAAGCCTGAGTTTAACAAGTTTTGTGCTTACAAATAACATCCCAGTGAGATTCAGGGAGGCGAGTGAGGTGTTTAACAACAGAGATGACAAGTCACTCCACAGTTAGTAGCCTGGCACACTTTTTCGCAGTAAGCCAGCTTTATAGGCCTCCTGTTCATTCCTGTCAGAGAGGCTGGGAGAAAGTGTCAAAAGCACATAATGGAACTGTGGTGGTCTAGGGGGATGATCAGGCCATTTAGTCCAACGTGCTTACCCATTTAAATATTTTGCTTCCACTCAGCCCTTCTTTCTTACTGTTTCCTGAGATCCTGTGATTCTCCCCCTTCTGCCTGCAGACACACAGCTCTAGCTGTTGCTTGATCTCATTCCTGTGACATTTCAGGCACTCTTCCTGCTGACTTGTTCCATCTGGTTATTACCCTTTGAGTGAGAAGTAGCTCTTGCCTGCATCTCTGCTGAGTCTCTTCGTGTGTGTGTGGAGTGTTTCGGCTCCTCCTTTCTGAACAAGCAATCTTGAGCAGGTTTATAAATAGGAGCTTTCAAGCTAATGAGAGAGGCTGCGGGGGAGAGGAAGAGAGAAACTGCACTGAAGTCACTTTGGAGGCAGATCCTAATGCTCCTCAGAACGACAGCTTTGCAGGCACAGCCACAGAGGGACATTTGGAGAAGGGATGGTTAAGCACTGAAAGGGGAAAGGGGTTTAAGTCTTGGCTCCGTCAGGTTTTTTTCCAGCTTGGGAAAAGTCATACCTCCTCTCAGTTCTCTATGGGCTGAATCCTCTTCCTGCTTCCCTCTCAGCAATTGTACTGTAATGGTTGTGGGGCAAGAATGGTCTATTTCTCTTTATTTACTTGCAGATCAGTAAAATAAGACTTCTCTCTTGCTGGGATCTCAGTATTGTCAGGTTAACACAGACTTCTGTTTAGAGGCAGTGCCCCGCTTGTACACATCGCATCCTCTGGCTGGGGCACAGCATGCACCTTGCACTTTATCACTTTTTCCTCCCCTATTCGTTTTTATTATCCCCTCTTAGGGCTGGTAAATAAAACAACACAAGTCTGCTGGGACTAAAATCCTTGTACTGACTTCCAGCCTGCTTTCCAAAAGGATAAAACATTTTCCTTATCTGTACTATGAAGACAAAACAGAGCCAGGGTGACCTAATTCATACAGCTGGCATGTGGGTCAGCAGCTTCATGTTGGGACAGCACTCTGCATGGGCTACACAGTTTGTAAATGCCAAGTGTCACTTTATTTGGCCTCCAAACCAAAAAGCAGGGACCTACAGCAAAATGACAGCAGAGCAGTGGCTGTGAGGCAGCTCTCTAATGCCACAGGACTATGTGTGACAGAAAAGAGGTGGGGGCTGGACACACTAAAGGCAGTATCAGACCTGAACACCATGTCCCGCTCCTGAGAAGCCTTCCAGGAGCTACAAGGTTATTAGACAAATACTCTCCACTTGCAAGTCCTTGGACTCAATGTGACATCTGCAGTGCTTAACAGATATATGGAGGTGAGACGAGGTCAATTGTAGACTAAAAACTGCATACAAGTACAGTGGGTCATGGATGATTGTTGGGAACTGTGCCTGACTGCCTCCAAACATGAAGATTCTGCTGTAAATCACAGGAAGTTCTGTCTTTGTCTGCAGTGGAAATAATCCAGATTCATTCTGGTGCAGGAGAGGCACCAGAAATGCTCTCTGTACCTACAAAAGATATGATGCTTCTTCATGCATTACTTGTGTACCTTGCACAGACTCAATCTCAAATACTCTGTTCTCTTCAGCCAGCAAATTAGGACTGATTCCTTGGAAAGATGATTGAAGGAAGTCCTCTCCCCCTCGTATTTTCTCCTTCAGAATCTCCTTTCTGAAGAGGTTCAGAAGTTTTCATTTCCAATCATGGAAATGTTTTAAGATCCTCATATACTGTCTCTCCTTCTGAGAGAAATCCTTGTTTAGTCCACAGTTAAAACTGATCACTACAAACAAATTCTCTGCTTTCCAAACACCCAGCTGCAAGAACTGCTGTTCAGGAAAGCAGCAAGAACTGCCTAAAACATTCTGGCAATGTGAGATATGAAGCATTAGTGGCAGGTTTTCAGGAACCTGTTAAGCATTTTGGTGCATATCCAATCAGCAAGAGAGCAGCCCTCACTTCCCTATTCCATTTTAGAAAGTCAATATCCAGTTTATTCCTATATTTCTATCCATCAGGGCTAAAGGTATGTTCAGTAGGAAGATGAGACTTTCTCCTCCTCCTGGATATTCGCTTCTCCACATAACTCTCGCAAAAATTTTCATGACTCTAACAGATATCTTGATCAGCCCAGTAGCTTCCTGAGGAGGTGTAAGATGTGGTAATAATGTCCCAACAGTAGGCTGCGTTCAGACAGCAGTTTGGAAGGAGAATGGGAGAATGAAAAAGTTAGTCCTTGTACTTTATTAGGTGAATGTGATGCTCCTCCAAAGTCTGTTGGCAAAGTTAAAAGGTTGATGGCATCTTTAACAAGTAGGCTGAACTGCAGCCAGCTCATGCTGTTTAACTGGAGGTATACTGAACTTCTCAATGAGGTACCACACTCCTACTGCCTCCTGTAATTCAGGAGAAACAGGTTTTCTACACACTGAAGAGGAATTTGGTTCTGGTGGCACTGGGACAAGAAAAGAAAATCTCCAGTGCTGTTCCTACTGTCATCACTCAAGGAAATCCACTTCTCTTAACATCCCAGGAAAATGTCTCTCTGTAGTAACACAGTACGTCAGGAAAGGTTTTTCAGAACTTCTCCCATCCAAAAAATGTTTCATTACTTGCCCTTTTCAGAAGCCAGTTTTCTATTTAAAACTGCTTCTGTGGCTCTAAAATATGGGGCTGAGTGCTCGTCTCACCTCTCCACAAGCATCAGCCACACTTTCTGCATTGCAGAGCATGATGCACAACTGTAGGTCCTGCCTGCTACCCAGTTTTCTGAATGCCAGATCACTGCTTTATCCACAAGAACACATGGTCTAACAACAAACAAATGGAACTGGACTAACTTCACATCTACTTCACACCTACTTGCAGCCAGGAAAAAATGTCTTCATTTCACCAGGGGATCTGTTTACTGATCCAGTACTGTGGTTTTCAACCCACGCTATGTGAGATCCCAGGGGTCTGTGATATATTTTTAAGGAGCTCATGGATAAATACCAAGAAAAGAAAACCTACTCTCTCTGCAGGAGCCCACACCTCTGCTGGAATTTTTAGGGGCTGGCAAAATGGAAGAATGTCGAAAACCATTTGTCTGGTGTAACAAGATAGGATATGTTCCCTCAGGCATAAAATTTTGGGGAACTGCTGAGGAACTCTGCCAAGTTGTAACAGTTGCAGTGCCTAGTTAGCACCTGTCTGTGAGAGCAGCATTTGTGACACATCTAGGGGTACACTGAGCATGTAGCAGCTCTTTCTTATTCCATGCCTGGATGAGACATCCCATATAAATGACAAGCTTTCCTTGGGGTCATTTTAAACCGGTGTCAGAATGATAGAACTATAGAACTATAAAATAGCAGGTTGGAAGGGACCACAAGAATCATCTGGTCTAACCTTTCTCACTAAAAACAGAGCCTAGACAGGCCAGCACCCTGTCCAAAGAAATCTTTAAAGTGTCCAGTATTGGGGAATCCACCACTTCCCTCAAGAGACTATTCCAGTGGCTGATTGAGTTCATGGTGAAAAATTTTCCCCTTGTGTCTAATTGGAATGTCCCCAGAAGTAACATGGACCCCTTACCCCTTGTCTTTTCCACGTGATTTAGTGCAAAAATGGGACTCTCCACCTTGTTCATAGTCACCCTCTGAATACTGGATAAATGTGGTGATAAAGTCTCCCCTTCTTTTCTCAAGACTGAGAAAAACCAGTTCTCTCAGCCTTTTTTCATAGGATAGGCTTCCCAGACCTTTGATCATGTTTGCGGCCCTTCTGTGGGACCTCTCCTGTTTGTCCACATCTTTTTTGTACAGCAGGGACCAAAACTGAACACAGTACTCCAGGGGTGGCCTGACAAGCCCTGAGTAGAGTGGGATAGTGAGTTCTTTATGTCTGCTGGTGATGCCCTTGTTGGTGCAGCCCAGCATCCTGTTGGGTTGCTGTGAGTGAACCATGTGCTGCTGTGGTGCACTGAGCTGGTCTCCACCAGGACCTCCAGGCCCTTTTCCACCGAGCTGCTCCCCAGCTGGGTAGACCCCAGCCTGAGCTGCACTCCAGGATTATGTTTTCCCATACCTTACATTGGTCTCTGTTGAATTTCATAAGGTTTTTACTAGCTCACTCTTCCAGCCTGTCCAGGTCTTCCTGCAGGGAAGCACTCCTTTCCAAAGTGTCCGCTTTTCCACTCAGTTTGGTATCCCTGGCAAACTTCATCAAGGTATCCTTGATCCCATTATCCAGATCACTCATGGAGATGTTAAACAGCCCTGGGCCCAGCACTGATCCCTGGGAGACACCACTTGCGACAGGCTGCCAGCTGAAAAGGAGCTGTTTATTACCCCTCTCTGCCTGCTGCCTGTCAGTCAGCTCCCCCTCTACTGCCCAGACCCCTTGTCCAGAGTGGACACATCAGTTCCCCTAGGAGGAGGCAGGACTAAAGGAGACAACGCTCTAGGAGAATACAGTATATTAAATCACATGAAAACTCCCATGTGCAAAAAACTGCTCATTGCCGGTTCCTCTTGATGCCTTAAGTTCTAACTTTTCTATTTTTCAAATCCTGTACTGCTAGTGTAACTCTGAAGTTTCCTGTAGCTTGTTAAGTGCTGTTCTCTTATACTAAGACAGACATAACAAAGCCTCTCCAGCTCGCTCTCCAAGGACACCCAGACCATCCTAGGCCCAAGAACTGTAAACCTTCATCTTGGGGAGAGAGGGGCAAGCTTGGGGAAATTCCATCATTGGCTGGGTTCTGGTTGGTGAATTTATGCTGATATAAAAGTGTGAAGAACTCGTGACCTCTTGTCCATTTTGGGCTCCACTGAAGCAGGACCCTCTGGAGCCCAGAGTGCACCTCTGAAGGCCTTTCAAATAAATACCTCCTTTATTCCTTACTAGACTCTGTTTCTAGGTAGCCATTTAAGGCATCACTCTGACCCTTCCAGCTCCCCATAAAGCAACCAAGCCTTCTTACAGGCTGTGCACGACCCATTCACAACCAAGACCCAAACATTTGTATTTTGGAAACTACAAGGTAACGGTGTGCTGTCTTTGCATACACTGATGGCAATGACATTCTGTCTAGCAGAATAGAAAAAGAGAATTTTCCATTTTCAAACTTTTTAAAAATCAAAGGGTCAGCAGTGAGAAGGAGAAAAAGCTCTCTCAGCCACTTTGAGTGCTCTACCTGAATATCAACTGCACATTTGAAAAACTATGCTTTATGGAAAACATGAAAGTTCTGTATAAAACCCACATACAAAAATAAAAGTTTAGCAGAATAAAATGTCTTTTTTACTTTCCTCCAGGTTATTAGCCCAAAAGTCTTTGTGGGACTTTCACAAGTATGCTGCTCTTTGGTATAGTGCTGGATGTTCACTTGGCACCTGTACACAGGATTCTTCCCCCCACACCTGAAAGCTTTGCCCCATGCACACATAGCCTCTGCCCCTTTTCACAGCGGCCCTTTGCTCTGGAAAGGTAGAAAACTGAATGTGAAGGAGGACTTGGAAGCCAGGGAGCTCTGCAGGGGAAGAGCTTTTCTCTTATTAGGATAATGCTGCTATTGGCACACAGCTGTTTGAGTAACAGAGTTAAAAACAGGATAGATGATTATAGATATCCATGCTCTGTAGAGACTTCTTGAATGGTTTTGATGGGCTGTCTGTGCCTGCCCTGCCTAGTAGCAACCTAAAATCCTATTAAGTGCCTGTGTCTTGTCATCACTACATGGCCTTAAAAAAAAGTCTTGTCTTGCCTGTAAAGCCCAACCTATTTCAAAATTGATACACATCAAGGCAAAAGTGCCTTAAGAGAGACTGTTTATCCTTACTTTTGCATCAGTTATCTGTCATAGTCTCTGAAAACCAATGAAAAAAATCTAAACTATACTAAATACCACAACTGAGGAAAACACAGCTCCTGATATGTGTCTAGAGCATATTGCTTCTGGGTTTTGGATGCATTTCCAAGGTCACAAGAATTTTCACATCCTTTACTGCTAGGTACTCAGTGGCAGGTAAAGGACGTTGCAGCTAATGGGAACACAGATTAGAGATAATTATATAGTGATTGACTTACCGTGGACTTAATTTCTTATTAGAAGTCACACTGATCTCTGAAACGGAAGCAATGAATCTCAAAATATGTAAAGAAATATCCACCACTTGAAGGATAAACAAGAAAAGCTCCTTTGGGTATAAGGAATAGGCATTTGTACATAACTTTTTTCAGTGTGTTACACATTAAATGATCTAAAAGTTCTTTTCAACCTAAACAATTCCATGATTCTAGGACTTCAGCACCAATGCCTGGAAGACAAGTCTAAGTGTTCAGGTTTGAGTGTCAGCCAGGAAGTTCATACAAGGGTAGCTCTCAGGCCCCAGCCTTGCCAAGCACCAACACCAAGCCACAGTTCCAGACAAGCACTTCTACAGGGGGAGCACAGGTAGGAAGCTGTCTTCATGGAGCTCTACTTGTACTAAGAAACTGCAATTTCTACTTTCACTACAGAGCACCAGCTCAAAGCACCCTCCCTCGCTGTCTTGCAGCATGTGCTGTTTGCTGAGTGCTAGCCCAGCCAGAGACTTCACACAGGTATCAGCAGAGGTGCCTATAGAAGGCTGTGTGGGATCTGGGTCCTTGCTTATAAGGTTTTACACTATGGCTCTGCCCAGTTTCAGGACTTTTCCTTCAGTTCCCTTCCCCACTCTTGCTCACAGGCAGCAGTTGTCTCCATTATGTTTTTCACTAACATCTCCTATTTCTCCATGGAGCTCTATTAAGCCAAACCCAGTGCAAGCCTCATCTACTACAGTGAGCACTAACGGGACTTTTATTACACACCTGGCAGCCCTGGCTCAAGAAGGTACCATGTTTATAATGTACTGGAGTGGAGTTTAAAAAGCATCCTTAATTTTTCTCTTCCAAGAATCCCTGTTTATTGCGTATTGGTAAAACCTCATAAAATGAAAGCCTTGTTGCCTTTGTAAAATCATGGCTTAGGCCTGTTACTCTGGCTGCAGAAGGACTGTAAGAAAAGTCCGGGAGAAGAAAAACATTTAGTTTTTACCCTTGTAAATGTAGTATCAACAGAAACAAGAAAGTTAAACAATAAAAAGAAAAAAACAACAAGATATATATACCTGGTATTTTTCTGAATGCTTGGCTGCTTATACTATAGGTAGCCAATAGTAGTATATTGTAGTTAACAATAGCCAGTGAATCTACTGTAGTAATTTAGTAACCAATAATCATGTAACACTGACGATGACATCCAAAAGTCTATAAAAAGAAACTGCTTTGTTTAATAAAAGCTTCTTTACACATTGTCCGAAACACAGTCTGTGTGTGTCGTGTCCACCCCAACAACGACACTTGTTTATGTTTTTCACTCTGACAGTGGTGAGCTTTTTCTTTCATTTAGCCCGTGTTTTATCATATCCATTGAAGTAAATCTTCTAACTGCTCTCATGGCAACTTGCTCTCTTGAATCTCACCTGGAAAGCCCAGGCACCAGCTTATTTTCAGGGACCAATTTTGCAGGGCTGTCTGGCAGCCATATCCCATTCAGAAGTGGGTGTATGTATGTGCTTTTCAGCTGCTGTCCTTCACTGACAAACATCTGAGTGCAAGCTTAAACTGAGGCAAGCTCAAGCTGATCACAGAATCACCTAGATTGGAAAAGACCTTTAAGATCATCAAGTCCAACTGAATGCATTTGTCTGTAAACCGCAGCAGCTCAGGGGGAGAAATGTGAGACCTCACATGGAGGAATAGATCCTTCTCTCTGCTCCCACCCATTTGTTAGATGTCTTGCCTCAAATCATAGCTGCATTCTACGAGGTCATTCCATGGCCTGTGGCTTTGGACAGTTGCCCTGCTTCCTTGCTCTCCCTTTCAACAGGCTCCAACTTGCTCCTTTGTCATAATTTCTCTCTCCCTTGATTCATACCTTGCCATAAACAGTAGGAGATAAAGTGGTGCCAAAGGGGACACTGTTTGTACGTTGTGCTGTACAAACATGAAGCTGTGGATAACATGGTTTTCCCTTTAAAAAAATGCTCCCTTGGCTCTGAATGGGAGCTCTTTTCACTATGACGTGGTCGCACAATGAATTCCCTGCACTGAGACATTTCTCACAGCCTGGAGACAAGGCACAAAGAGAGTGCAAATAAATGAACAATACGGAGGAAGAAACAAAGAGCAAAATGAATGCAAGCATGCAATAAAAGGGAAAAAAAGGAGAGGCAGGCTGCAGTGTTTAAAGCTGTGCCACACAAAACAAACACCATATAAAATAATGCATAACTTCTACAGAACTGGGCTGGTATTTCTATGGAAATGGGAAGTCCAGTCTGAAGAGCATGTTCACTCCAAGAGCAAGGGTAGAACTGGCAATTAAAGGACAATTTTTACATTGGCCTATTGCATCCCATCCCATGGGATCCCACCAGGGTGTTAAAAGGAATTTTCCTGCTCGTGAAGCAGCCATATTTGAGGTAACAGGTCAGCAGTGTACAGCAGCAGCACATGAGAAAAAACCCAAAAAGATACATTTGCTGTTGCGTGGGTCCTCCATTCTTTTTTCACCCCAATTCCAAAAGCTCCTCTGAAAATAAATGTTCCTCACATCCACCAGTAACTATACAAGACCGACTGACTCCCTTTAGAGAGCCATAGGGAGTCTTCTACCCCAGAGTCATACAGGTTTGTATGGAAAAGAGAAGAAAAGGAAAAGAGAGAATATGTACTGCAAAGAGCTGGTGCATGGGTTGTTGTATTGAAGGCTGGCAGGAAAAGACATAGAATCACACCAGCAAGCTCAAAGCTGTACTCACAATGTCATTCATCTCTGCAATTTTAAATCGGGCATTTCTTCTTGAATAGCAGTTTGCTTCTACATCCTCCTCTCTGATCCCCTCAGACCACCCTCCCTCTACAACTCGTTCTCACTTCTCTTCCCTCTTTTCTCATTATTTTTCCCTCACTCCTTCTAGTCATCAAAGCAACTCCCTCCTCACTGAACTCCCATATCAAATTGCCCCAAAAACCTGCACCAATGTCACTGCAGAGGAATTGTTATCTGCCGGATGCTGAACGGTCCTATGACAGCCTTTCCCACAACATCAGAGCTGTCTTTAGAGGCTTCAGAGGCTCTTTTTAAACAGAGACACTCTACTTTGGTGTAATGTACAAAACATTTAATGCAACAATAACCTGATCTCCGTGTTTCTGTGAAATAGAGTTCTTGGTGGGAACCATCTACCCAGTATAATGCACAGTGTGCTACACGGTCAGCTGGGCCACACCTGCTTAACTTGGCTTTAAAAGCCTTGAGTTTTTTTACCTTTAGTCATATACTCATGCTCCTGCATCTCTTGCTTGAGTTGAACCCGGTGTTTGTCCACCTGGCTGTTGAATTAGCTCAGGATGGAAAATAACTTTCCCTTCAAAATGTCTGCCTGACATACAGCATAAATGCTTGGACAGATGGGACAACTGAGTTGGGAGAGAATGGCAAAAAACAACTCTGGTGAAATGGGAGAATGATAAGATTTCAGCTGGTTACTGCAAATCACAGCCTTACTGCACTCAGCAGTTGCAGCCTTCTAGGCAAAAATTGCTCAGCCAACTGCATCCAGAATGGGGTCAAAAGCTCAACCCACAACTGTGAGTCTTCCCTCCACCTTCCTGCAATTAGACAACAGAAATGTATCTGCCAACTAACAACCCCTCCTCCCTCCTTCTTCTCAAAACATGTGATTCTTACATGACTGGCCATGACCTGCAATGATTCTTGTTTATTAATGTCAGCCTGGAAAATCTTGTAGGGTAACAACTGAGATGTCTGTTTTAAAGAGCCTTTCTTTGCAAGGTAACTGTAAGGAACTCAAAACCCTTTGCAAACATCCTTTAGTAATGACTCATAGCACCTTCTCTCGCTTATATTTAATACTAAAATGGAGGCCACAGTGTGTCAGTATAAAGAATGTGATGGCACTGAAGTCTTCAGGAACTGCTGCTTCTACCTCACCTCCACTCCTTTGTGCACAACCACCTCCCAGCTGGCTGAGTCTCAAAACCATGTGCTACTTTATAAACCTGGTGGTCTAGCTTCCAAATGAAAAAACCACAAACCAATCGGACACAGGGTTGTTATTTTTGCTCCTACTACCATAAGAAAATTGCACTAGCTAGGTTTAAAATTGAGGGCTCCTTCAGTTGAGGAAATCTCAGATGGGCCACTAAATTAGTACAGTGGAACTGGTGAAAATGTCTGCATGCATGCTCAGCTTTTTGTGGTAAGAACCAATGTGTATAAGCACTGAGGGAATCATTTGCAATCTCCAAGTTATTCCACATCCTCTCCCTGCGTGCAAGCACAGGACACCCTCCATATGGGAGCTGTTTGGACAGTAGGGTGGCATGGAAACAGCAGGAACACTGCTCCAATCCCATCCACAACTTGCTGTGGCAAATTTCTCCCTGTTGTGCTTCCAGAGGACCAGAAACGCCCTCCAGCCTTTTATGGGATTCACACAAGCCTGCTATACATACTTTGCGTACCAGAAAATGAAAAGAGAATAGAAGGATACATTTTAAAGCTTTGCAACTCATCTTCAACAGCAGGGCCTAGCAATTTACTAAGCAATTCTATGCAAGCTGGTGATAGAGTTAAACCATCTCCTGGGTTTTATTCTGTGATCTAGCTTGGCTTTCCCACTTTATTGCTGTGCTTACTGAGCTTAATATTCATTCTAACCTTTAGATCACAGAAGGCACTGCAATCTCCAAGTCAATGCCCTTAATAGCCTTGCACTGTTCCCAGGACAAGTATTCCTGAACAGCTGCTTCCCCAACATATGATTCTCATTCTGCTTCTACCTGCCAATTCCTTTCTGTTCATCATCTCCCTCTGGCTGATGCTCACATTCCCTCACTCCTGTAGATGCACTCCCAGCTGTGTACAGATGGCAGGTCCCCAGGTTTCACACAAAACTGTGGCTGTACTCCATCACTTTCTCTGGATTAGAGTAGGTGTTGGTCTGCTGCTAGGGACAAAAAGGAAGCTGCTCACTTTTCATGTGCTTTTCTGTTCCTGTTGAAACACAGCTACAACTTCCATCCCAAGGGTACCTGAGGCACCAGCCTTCTGGCCATGCTTCCATCTTTTCCTATTTTGCCACTCTTCTCAACACCTCTAAAATGAAGCTTGTGTAGCAGATTATTGTTGTGCTGGGAGAAAGTGGGTTTGGCTGCAACACAGAGAAAAATGCTCCCCTTGCTCTCCTGGATGGATGTAGACACATGGGTGTTTCCCAGCCAGCATGACCTCAGCAGTCTGCATACAAGAACTAAAGATGCTGTTGCAAACATTATGTGCTGGTGTGAAAGAGAGAGAAGTCCCCAATAATGAAGTTAATATTTACCCTCACTGATGATTTGGGGGGATGTTTACTGTCTTTTCATCTGCTTGAGCCATGCTTGGTGTGAGACTCCATCATGTTAGTGCCAGATCTGACATGTTTGCAATAGCCCATCCTGTAAAGGAAGGCAGCTGGAGATGGAAACAAAGATGCTCAGTACAATCACACAGACTGCTGCCATCTGAATTAAAGGAGCATCCTTGTTACAAAAGAGTGCTGGTTAGACCTTTCCCTCTCAATGCAAACAAGAATGGGCAGGAATGTAACTGAGAGAGGGAAAAAGTAGCGTAACGCAAACATAAAGAGAAATAATTGAGGCCATATGTAAACAGGTGCAGGGCTGGCTCTAGGAACTAATGAAGCAGCTAACCTCCCTGAGCAGGAAGCCAAGGCACACAAGCTATGACCCAGCTGCCAATTCTGCCTATTCTAGGGAGCTGGAGAGTCACACCGTCTCTGCTGTCACAGAGTCTTCTGCTGCCTCCACCTCTGGCTGACTGGGGACAGAACATGTGAGCAGCTGCTATTCCCAATATCAGGCCTAACAGCACGATCTGTCCTCGCTCCTCAGATCTCTACACAGGGTCGCCACCACTGCACTTCCATCTATATCCTGTACCTCCCTTCCATGTTCTGTCATGGCAGCAGATCTCAGGATCATAGATCAAAGGAGGAGTGTTGGTGGATGAGAAGTTGGACATGACCCAACAACACATGCGGGCAGTCCAAAAAAGCCAAACATACCCTGGGCTGCATCCAAAGCAGAGTGGCCAGCAGGGTAAAGGAGGGGATTCTCTCCCTCTGCTCTGCTTTGGTGAAACCCCACCTGGAGTGCTGCATCCAGCTCTGGAGCCCCATGATAAGAAGGATATGGACCTGCTGGAGCAAGTCCAGAGCAGGCTACAAATATGATCAGAGGGCTGGAGCATCTCTCTTATAAAGACAGTTTGATAGAGGTGGGGTTGTTCAGCCTGAAGAAGAGAAGGCTCCAGGGAGACCTTAGAGCTCCTGCCAGTACCTGAAGGGAACCTACAAGATACCTTGTAAGAGAGGGACTCTTTACAAAAGCATGTTGAGATATGAAAAGAGGGAATGGCTTCAAACTGACAGAGAGTAGGTTGAGATTAGGGGTTAGAAAGAAATTCTTTGGGAGTGATGAGACACTAAAACAGGTTGCCCAGAGAAGTTGTGGCTGTCCCATCCCTGCAAGTGTTCAAGGCCAGGTTGGATGGGGCTTCGAGCAACCTGGTCTAGTGGAAGGTGTCCCTGCCCATGGCAGGGGGGGAGGAACTTGATGATCTTTAAGGTTCCTTCCAACCCAAACCGTTCTACAATTTTATGTCAGTATCTGTTCCTCTTAGTTAGGGCAGCAAAATTCACTTCTGCTGTGTTGCTGAAAAACCTCACACTGCTCTGGAGAGGTGCTGCATTTATTTAAAAGTGTACTCGATTTTCAGTGTGAAGGCTTTTGATCTTACCAGGGACAAGCTCCCATTTAAAAAGCAGTTTATCTGCTGCAGCTCCTAATGGGACAACAGGCACCAGCAGCCCCTGCTTAGAGACATGGTGAGCAGCCTCACAGGAAGGAGGGCTGCCCATTCTTTCCTGGCAGAAGCACAAAAGCAGCCTCACTTCCAAGAGCTCTGTAACAAACCAGCTCAGTGTTTGTCCCAGGTTGGCCCCAACACCTGGCACCTGGCACAGCACGCAGCTGAATTGCATTCTGGTGAAAGTCACCCTCAAGTTCACATGCAAACCTAGCTTCTAACACAGCTGTGTTATTAATTTGTTGAATGACAGAGAGAATTGCTAGGGATACAGGTAATAAAGGAAGCAGTACGTTTTAAAACTTAACAAAAAATACTGATAGGAGATTTCAATAACTTCCAGTAGGAACCCATCACAAAAGAAGCTCTGTTTACGACAGGTCCTCGATGCCAAAACATTTAGTCTCATTATTGTAGATGCTTAAGCAATCGTGTCTTAGACTGCTTTGTTTCATAGCAGAATCGATCACTAAAGATTATAAACTGAGCAGTAGGAATAGTTCTACAAAGGCAGACACAAAAGCACACTGTTGAAGAGTTATAGACAAAATATCCAAGTATTGCAAGGAAAATGCTCACAAGTGTAGACTTATGATTATATGACTCACAAAAAGAACATCACTGAGGGGAAAAAATCATCCACTCACGGAAATGCCAGGATTAAAACTGCCTATGAAACCTTTGTGCCTTGCTGGTGGCAAGGCACTGATATGATCTCCAACTGAAGGATCCCAGACTCTTCTGCCTGAGGAACCCACACCATATTCTGCACAGGCAAGACTCTACGACCATTATACGTGGCCTGCACACCAATGGGTCACAGCAGAACAGATCTCATCTGGATCAGATACAAGCATACAACCATATTTTAATAATCTATTCAGCCAAAACTCACAGGATTCAGTGCTTTTAGGAACCATTAAATTCATATAGAGGACTTACACCAGCTGTGGAGGGACAGACCATACTTGACTCATCACGAAGTCACTGAAGCGCAGACAGACTGTGCATGATATACAATCTGCCAGAACAGAGCGTCCCTTCACTGCTTTAAAAAGCATTTGACACAGCAGAGTAAGTATGAGCCATTTCAGCACTGAGCATCGTGCAGCCATGGTGCATTCACCCTGGTCCTAGAATTGAGCTTACCAATCTCGTACAGTCGTGGATCAAATAAAACCAACATGCTGATCTTTGCTGTCCTCATTCCATATGAATCTCTGCAGCTTGTATCCTGCCCACAAGGTGAATCCTGCACTGAATGCACAGCTGGTATTTTTCCTGTATGCATTTCTCCCCAAAACTCTCAGCACAGTATGACACTGCAGCTCTCCATGGCATGATGAAGTGCTAGGCCAACTTACTGGGACCAGCTCTTAGAAATCACAAGCTCTAACTCTCTCTATCTGTTAAGTCAAAGATATAAAAGGAATTTTTTTTTTTCAGAGCTCTTCCTCATTCAATAAAATTGGTCAATAAATGCAATTTGTAATCTTCCACAAAATGGAATTCCTGAAAAAAACTATAGTCCATTATAGCTTCACTTATCTATTTAGCTGGCACAAAACTTGTTCCAGCAATGCTTGTCCCTCTGAGGCAATGCAGCAGTATCTCACAGCTGTACCAACCTGGGTACCCAAGAGCAGGTGAAACCAATTGATAGCATGTGGATGATTGGATTTTATTCCTGATTTCTCTTCTGCTTTGTTTCTCTGCAGCTGAGAGCATTAAACTGAGGGGGAGGTAAACATTAGCTTTTGCTTCTTTTGATGTGATTTGTTGCATTGATCTTCCACAGCTCCCTGTGAGACTAGTCCCTGGCACTCAGGTCTCTGGTAGATAATTTCTCCTCTCCCTCTCCCTCTCCTCCTGACATGTATCTGCAAATAAAGGAGGATAAACCTGCCTCCAAAATTCATCCATAAGGCTCAGAGAGAAGTCCTGTCTGACATCTGCAGGGAGAGAAATAAAGGAATTCAAGGGGTATTTTGAAAATTACTAGTATCCTTTTTGGAAAGGAGATCAGCTTCACAAAAATCATAGCTGGTCTCTCTTTTTCAATTTTCACATCAGATTTAAATTGACTGCAAGTTCAATAGCTCCAAGGGCAGAATGTAGCTCAGTATACTGGAAAATGTTCACCTTTTTGGCAGCTTCAAGAGATGAGAGGTATCATTCTGTCCTTGGAAATGAGAATCAGAAGTTAAACCAGAGAGGTCATCTAGTTTTGGATGCAGACATGGATAAAGAGTACCCTCCTGATCTCTAAGTCTTCTGTATTTATATTTAGCTAATTACTTCAAGCCTCTTTTATTCTTTGAACAGGAATAACCCTTAAAAAAATATCTTCAGTCACCTTTTCAATCTCCTCCTTAGGACAAGCTAAGAACAAGCCTGCCCTTTTGACTTGTCTTAGTCCAAGTTTCAATTGTAAAACTATTCTGATGCTGAGATCACTTTCTTTGCCTTGGAGAATTATTACAGCATCTACACTTTCATCTCAAAGGTGAATACCATTTATTCATATCCACAAGTATTTGTTCCAGCGTTGGGATAAATCCTCGCATCTCCTTCTGGACTTCCCTAACCTCCAGATCTAGTTTTGACTTCCCTTACTTTTTTCATTCTAGCCTCTTAGATGAATTCTTTTTCCCCATCTTTTCTCTTGGTGACAAGAGAAGTAGTTTGGGAGACCACCAGCTTTGCACCAGCACCTTTGATTGGACACTCTCTCCAGGCTCATGTATCAAAGAAAGAAAAGCCTTATATGCTGCCCAGGCACTATGCTGAGCTCATCACTGCCTTCACAGCTTTATAAAGACAGGGTGACATGACAAAGCAAGTGAAGATTCTGCTTCTGGTATGTGTTTCTTTGACAGTGGTCTTACTCATTCACCTTTTGATGGAAACCCTTTATTTACTAGATCCATATTGTCTCAAATAACAGAGGAAAAACCTTTTCTGAGCTTTACATTTTCATGTTTCACATTAATTGCACAGGTATTCTTCTCTGGGTTCTCTGGAGACTGTGCTTTTCATTTTTGTTCTGCAATTCCAGTTTTATGTGTGCCTTTGTTTGCTCCTATGTGACTTGCCATAATTAGGGATATTGTGAGGACAATTAGGAAGCAGCAGAACAGGGTAGTTTAAATTTCTGATCTCTCTCACACATTAGCTCTTTAGGAAAGTTTGAACCAGGCTACAAATACACAGTTTAACTCTTCTCTGTCCCTTTTATAAGTTGTTCTGTGATTCCTTGCAAAATTGCTGGATGCAGTCAGATTGCTCCTGCATTTTTCCAGAACTGATTGCACTAAACCTGGATATGCAATCCAGAGCTCTTGACAACAAAGGGAGGCTATACAGAACAATTAACATTGGAGATTTAAAGAGTTAATATTTTCAGGCTTTTTCTGAATTCTGATCTAGTGCACAGGGTCCAATTTCTGTGTGTGCTTTTATCCTGGAGATTTTAAGTAGGTGTGTTGATGAGCTTGTTAGGAGTGTGCAGGTCTCCTCTGCTGCAGCCCAGTGGCTTACAGAAAGTCTAGAACTTAGCAAAAGCTGGTTGAACTCTCTGACTTGCTGACATTTTCAGTGTGTTCTTGGATAATCTACTTTATACTCTTGTTATACACTTTCTAATGAGTCACATGGGTGCAATAACAGTTTCTTTCCTCACAAGGCAGTTAGTAAGGTATTTGTAATATAAAGTGGTTAAGTGATGATGGTGCCAAAGGACTTGGAATGACCAGTGAAAGGGGAAGAGGGGAATGGTCTGAGTCTCATCCTAAAATGACAGGGGTGAGACAGAGCCCAAAGGCCAAATCATCTGTGCCTATGACTAATGTGTCTGTGCACAGTATACTCTAAAAAGTAAATTAGGAGCTGCAGGAACACAACCAGCACATTCTTGATCTTGCTGTTCATCTGTATTTCTTATTGTCTTAAGGCTTTCTGTGGTATTTTATAAAAATTATATAAAAATTAGGAACACATCAACATTACCTCTTCAGCACAAATGCAAACAGATGCTTTGTTTCCACAGTTAGAACTTGTGGCAGTAGCAGAAGGGATTTTTCTGTAGCTGCCCCAGGTGAATGTAATGCTGTAGTGTTTTAGTCCTCTCTCTCCTGTGTTTGTAAAGATCTTTACTAGAGAGACAGTACTGCTATTGTTAAAGAAATATTCCTAGCAGTGTGCCAAACGTGTTAAGTGTCTTCCAGACAGCAATATTCACTCAGCAAGGTCCATTCTTACATTTCCAACTGAATCAATGGCAGAGCCATCTCTCCTTGGAGGAGATCACTGCCAATGAATAAATAAACTCTTGGAAGGAGTAAAGAGTTGTGATAGGAAGATGAGACCAATCATCTGGCTATGGACCCCTTCAACACTAGACAAGAAACACAGCGCTGCAACCCTTCTCTGTAGCTTGAGCTCCAGAAAGCCTTTCAGCACTATGGAATATATCATATGATATGAATTTAATGTAATATAATAAGAACGAATTTGTGCTGGGAAAAGCTAGGCTGTGCAGATAATGATTAGCAAAGCTACCATGCTCCAACACACAACCACAGTTGTGCTCACTGTCACCAACTTTGGGACTCTCTGTATTCCTTGCCCAATCCAGGTCTTTACTGCCCTATCCCTTCTCTGTGCCCTGAGTCTCTCCTGGCTTCAGTGGATGGTCATCTGCCTTTGCCACCTACAGGAATGCTTGCAGGTAGACTGCTGGCCTGCTGGGTCTTTGAGGTTCAGCCTTGTTTTATGGGAACAGTGAGTTCCCTCCTGAAGGGGAAAGAAGAGGAACTTGTGTCTTCTTACTATGTCACAGTGAAAATAAAGTAGCTGTTGCAAACCTCTCGAAACTTTTGTCACCTACACTTCTTCAAGTTGGAGAGGGCAATGCAAACAGCCCCTTCAATGAGCAGATGAGAAGCACTACTTGAGAGCTAAGCTCTGTTTCAATGATCTGCTCCTAGAGAGAAATCATAGGACAACAGTGAAAACTCCAAAATAAGTAACATACCAAAAAGCACTGAAATATCACTTCAGATTTCCAGATCACCTTTTAGTTCCAGAGTTAATTTCTGAGGAAATTAATATTTGCCCTGAACCTCAGTGCTGCAAAGACTCTATGTTTCCATGTCATAGTCCTCTATTTAAAAGAAATATCAGGAAAAAAAGCCTGAAAATTATGACTTCTTCAACATATTGAACATTCATTAGAGCTGAACTGTGTGTTCTGGCCATACACTGCTTTAACTGGGATCCCTCAGTCCTATGAACCACAATGGCACAACTGTAAGTTAAACTGCTTCAAACAGTTTAGGCCTTTAGAGCAGTTTAAGATAACTAAACCCTTTAAAAGTCATTCGTTCTAGGAGTGAAGCAACATCAAAAAGGTATCAGAGATTCTGTATTACAACCACTTTAGTACTGCAACTTTCTCAAACACAAACTTTTCCAGCTTCATGACCCCACTGCAAATATTTTGAAGTAATGCACAAGTGAAGATCTCTGTTGTGATCTTTTATTGATGATCAATCCTAATGTAGCCCACCACGTGATTCAAATTTGAAGCTGCTGAAGTTATCCATCTTTTAATATTTATCCCAAGAGCAAACTTGACCAGAAAATATGAAAATAATGTCTTACTGGTTTTGTTGATATACTTATAAAAAGGTTATATGTTTACCATTTCTTGACATCACTTGTCTCTGCATTTGTCATAGCTTTTTACATAAGTGTGTTAGGGAGAAAACTGAAGAGAAGGTGTGTTAGTGTGAGATGGCTTGAAGTTGATATGACTGCATAACTGATGAGTGGCAAATCCTTAGTCATTCCTAGTTCATTCCTAGAACTCAGTGGTCTGTATTTTAGAAGAAACACTCTTAAATACTTTTAAATAAGTGAAGTCTCTTCCAAGAATCTTATTCCAGTATTTCATCAGCAGTAATGCCATCTTGCCTTACTGAATAAATTAACTGATCTGCACAGGCATAGTTGCCATTGCTCTGAGAGAAGGGGCAGGTGTCAGTTCAGAAGAATGGAAGGGAGAAACAGGAGAATGGGAACCAGATGTGCTGAAACCCTGTTCTCCTCCACCATGGTCCACAGCAGGTGCCAGGGAAGGAGCCTGGCCCCTTCTGCAACAGCAAGAGCTCCAGCAGTACCCCAAGTTCTTGTGCTGACCAAGCAGACCACCTTTTGGTTGGTGGTTGTCATCACCACCTTTCAGCCCACAGCACTCTGCTGCCCCAGGCAGTTCTGTGTTCTCCATGCTTGCAGCAGACCTGTCTCCAGCTGCTCCAGGCTTGTGGCAGAATCACAGATCTGCTCCTACAGCTCCTGCCAGAAGAGGAAAAATGTAACTAAAACAGTATATGCACCTCAAAAATGCCTTTTCTTTTTGACACCAAATTATTATGATGAGAGGTTTGATATCTTGCCATAATGCTTGCTTTTAGCCACATATGCTCTTTATTCACTGTGTAGTAATATTTTCATTAACATAAGCCAGAAGAAGAGGGGATGAGAGGAAGAAGTCTAACATAAAGAAAATGGTATTACTTTGAAGCTTATTAAGGAAATGTCATAAGTCCTAGAGGAGATAGTTTAATGAGTGGAGTCCGGAGGTGGATGTAACTCTCCATCTAGTCACACTGACATCATAATTTCTGAATTGTTTCTCTGTACTCCCCACACCACTGTCATGCCATGATGGGGAGCTGAATATAGTTGCAATGGCAGATCTGGCTTCTGAGTGGCTGCAATGCTAATGGTGGTGTGTGAAGCACATTCCACAGCGCTTCTGAAGTACAAAAAGGAAACTAAACGATGCTTTAGTAGAACGTCAGAATTTCACCTTAGTCCTCAAAAGGGTTATCTCATATAGCTGGAACATCAACTTCTCATCAGCCCTTTCCCACGTGAAATTACAGAGAAACTATTCCTGGCGGAAAACTCATGTACATAGACTTTCTCTAAGAGGAAAATAGAAAAAATTATGTGCTGAACATGAATAACAAGCCCAGATTTTAGATGTGGACCTGGAGAGGAAAATCCTCTGCCTGTAGCTGACCCTCTTCTCTCTGGTGCCTGTGCTCTTTGCCTGAGGCCAGGCAGGTGCTGCCACTCCTGTGACACTTCAGATTGTGCTGGTTTCCATGTGAAAGGCTGGCACATTTTTACAGAATTTAGTTTGCAAACTCTAGGTTCCTTCTAACCAGACAGAGCCAAAGAGTTTCAGTCCTGCACTTTCTCAAATTTTCAGATATACCACAGTAATGATAAAGGCCCTTCTAAGAAGCAGGGCAGCTTTGCATTGACCTCCAAAGAAGGCGAATGAGCAAATGCACCAGCGTGCTTCAATTTACAGTAAGATTCCTAATGTGGGAAGTGCACACATTTTGCATCATCTTGTTCTCAGAAATGGATGATAATGAAGCTGTTAGACACCCAGCATGGAAAATTTCAGCCTGAATGATCCAGTTTAGAGAAGTTATAAGCAACTTCAGGGGGAAAAAATGGAAACAAAACAACAACAAAAAAAGGAAGCACTCTTGAAATGGAAATGATTGTGCAACCCTAACTGTGAACTCATCCTATTGCTGCCTAGATGAGTACAATTGAGAGGCTGCCTTCTCAAATAAAAGCTGCAGAGCAGTAATAGGGCGTTGTTTGGCATTGCATTCTTGAATAGCTTTAGCAAACACAGAAGGCCAGAGACTAGGAGAAACAAGGTAGATAAAAAGCAAAGCAAAACAAAGGCCTACAGTAAGTTCAGAGAACACTTGCATTTTCCACACAAACTGGCAGTATGTTATGGTTTCTGGAGCAGGGCAGGGTTATATGTTCCTGGTTTTAGCAGAAAGGTTATAAAAATGCAGTGACTGAGTTTCTAGGTCATAATGCAAGCTGTCATGTATTTCTCTTTCTGCCTTTTAAAGTGTGATGACTTCCCAGTTTCACTGAAGTTTTAGTGAAATCCTTTTAACTTTCCAGGCATGCTCTTCATCTGGGTTAAGTGCAATAGCACTCAGGAGAGGTCAGGATCCAGCCTATTTACCATCCTCTTTACTGATCATTTACAAATAAAATTAGGAGTTTAAGACACTTGATGTGCACAGTCTATCACTCTCCATCCAAGTTGTCATAATTGGATGATTAAAATGTACTTGAATTAAAAGGTTTGGACTCATCACTACAGTTTTGTCATTAAATGACTCATCTACCATTAATTGAGGCCTGCAATTTTATAATACATTTCCCTAAGACACAAAAGAGATGGCTAATTTATCACTGAAAATATGAGTACTGCACCTAAAATGTGTAATTTTGTTTCAGTAGCTATATACATATGTGATGGTTCTTTGTATTTACTTTTTGTCTCCCTCTCTCCAAAAAGCTTGTACTCCTCTTCAAACCTTTTGTTCTAATAGAGATCTTGACTTGTCAAAATGAATAGAGCAACATTTTACCTTCTCACAAAGTAGAAAAGCATTTATGTGTCTCCTTAGATCACACCCACTTCTGGAAGTTATATGCTAATAAAGGCTTGAATTTGTTAATCTTACTTCAGCAAAATTTCTGTTCAACCTACCTGGCTATGTTTACAGGCAACTTGGTGAAGGTCTGTGTCAAGTCAGGAGGCAAAACTGCTGACTTTGGTGTGGGCTGTTCTCCTGTGATCTCTGAGGGCTGATTGCTAACCCAGCCCTGGAGACTGTGCCTCAAAGCAATGCAAAGTCCACTGCGGATCATGAAAGGTGGGAGTCAGGGAACAGCAGGTCCCAGGTTGAACCACCACCAAGAGTAACTTTCTAGATATTATCTGATGAGGGTGGAACAAATCCTCTTTGCTCTGAGCCTGCCCAGGGAAGCATTCATTTCTTGTGCACTGTTTTTCTGTACCTGTGTGGCAGTCTGGAAGACCTTCCACGTAGAGTAGAGAAGCAACAGCACTGGAAAGAAGGAGCTGTGTGAGGATTTTGCTTGCGTGGTATGGGTGTCCCCAGCAAAAAGCTGGAGTGACTCTAAGAGGACAGTGATGCCACCTTGAAAAGGCACAGGCTGGGAAAACCACAGAATTCTCAGGAAAAAATGCATATGTTGTGGATACTGATGAAAGCTTGGCTTGTCAACTCCTAAATCAGGGCAATATCTGCTGCATTTCAGTAGACTGCCCATGCTTAGATCTGATGCATTCCTAGATCTTTGTATGAGAAGCTTTTTCAGTCACATTGTATTTTGTTGCCCCAAGGACTGTAAGGTTTAGTGGCCTCTGAGGACATCTGCAAGGATGTAAAGTAAGTGGAGGATACAACTCTCTCCTGCCCTGGTTTTCTTTAGGAAACTTGGGGCAGTTAGGATGCTCGTATAGGACACTCAGGGCCACCAGAGCACTGGCTCCATTTGCTGTGGGACTGATTCCTTGGATGCCCCTGCTGCACCAGTAGCACAGCTGTCATCAGCAGGCTGTGAGGCATCGCTGCCCGTGCCCAGACTCACTGCCACCCTCTGTCCAGCCACACAGCACAGCCAAGGCACTGTGCATTCAGCACAGCCCATCTGCACGTCAAATATTATAAATTTGCCCCTGGCTTTTTAACCATCCTCCCCAGGACTCTCCTTTCTGCACTGCTGACCGGTTTGCCCATAGCTCTTGAAAACACACACATTCTTTATTCTCTGTGAAAATAAACAACCTTTTGAACTTTGATAGGTTAATCCTGAAAGAAAAAAGGAGATACAGGAGCAAGCCACCTGGAGAAACATAAGCCACAGCCTGTCACAGAGATCAGTGAGTGTTTAGGTGCCTGTATTCCTTCTTGGATTTGGCCATTTGCCTGACAGCACTTACCATCAGACTAAGCTTTTCACCAACTGTTTCCTGCAACTCACAGTGAAAGCAAACTCCCACAGACTTCCACAGGGTTCTGCCAGCGTAAGGCCATCTTTTTTCAGAGCAATCCAACAGCAATGGTGAGAAGAGAGTTGGTAGAAAGCCTAGGCTGGGGATATTCTTCCTTGAATAATTAAATAATTGGCAATAGCATTCTTGGTGGTGTTATTAAAATGACTCAGATATGGTTGTGAAAATGTTAAGGACCTGATTTATTTTACTGTCAGTAGAGTTGTGTGCTTGGGATTTTCTCTTTGCAGGGTCAGAACAATTCAATCACTTTATCTTCACCACTTGCCTCTAGCTAGGTTCACATTTTGCTCTCCACAGGAGTGGAAGGTTTTAAATTAACATATAATACACTGAATTTGAGAAGCAAATTATGCTAGATGTTTTGATCTTTTATTTAGGATAGTTCTGTAAACACATTGGGGGACACACACATGATCTTAGCAAACAGATGCTTTAATATATTTTGGGCCTCAATGTGACATTTTGGGGTGCTGACTATCTTGCCAAAAACTCGATTACCTGAGTCAGCAGTCATTTGCAAATACAGAGCCTGAGACCTGGTGCTTAAGGGCTCTCTTTGGCTGGTGAGCATTCATTTTATCTTTTTAAACTGACACCAATTTTCCCATATCAAATAATGCATTTTATCTCAGAAGACATACTAGGTCAATGGTTTGGACTGATGAGAGATGAAAATAGTAACATGTTCTAACTAAAATAATTCAGGGCTGGAAATGCTTGGTGTGGAGGAAAAAACAACCAATCAAAACCCAGCCACACCTAGAAAAAGTGCTATTTTTCTAGCACCCTAGCTCCAACACTTAACTCCCTTTCCCCCCACCTCTTCCCTTCTCCCCAGTATGAAAAATTGTAATGCTTCTCTGTCCCCCTGACAGAGGAAAAATGTGATCTTCCTCATTTGCAGTATTCAACATTTGAACAACATTTGAAGCCTTCCCAATACAAATGCCAGAAAAGAGTGGCAATACCATTAAGCCTTATGAATGAGTTGCCAGTGAGTTTTCAAGAAGTATGGGATGAGTGTTTCCTTCCCTTCCTCCTCTAGTTTTATGCCATTTCTCTGTCTTCTTAAAATCAATCTGCCCTGTCCTTTAGTGAGCTGCTGCCCTTCCTGGTGTTCCTCAATCACCTGCTGTGACAAGCCTACAGCCACTTGCTGCACCACCTTGTGTGTCAGTATGGCCAGTAGTGGTTAACCCAGAAGGGCCATTTCTGGGCCAGCTCCACTCGATACCACCAACACCACTGAACAACAATTGGCAGTGCGTACACACTCAGTGCCAGACATTTCAGAGTAGCTGGAACTCACAGACCCCAGGCAGAGGTGCTGAAGTCCCCACTGCTGCCTGCACAGCCACCTGTACAACACCAGACACCACAGGTGAAGAGGCCTTGCAAACATGAGCACTCCTCCACCCCTTTCCCAAACCTACCCGGGGCCAGTGAAGGTCTGTGTCCCCAGTTCTGTCCCCCGGCCACCCTTCATCTGCCCTGTGTACCTTCAAGGAGATCTCAGTTGCTGCTGATCTCCTTGTGCTGGGCCAGCACTTGTGCACCCTCCCCACTCCATCCCACCACTCCCCACCCCACAAGAACCCCCAGGGGTTCTTGGGCAATCTCCAGACCGAAGCAGCGCTCAAGACCTTGCCCCTAACCTCACATTCAGTCTCCTCTGCTCCTTTGAAAAGACTGAGGTATGTACACATAGAACTACGGCGAGGGTATCAGCTGCAAGACTTTCTCTTATCATTTCATGTGTAAGAGCTTCCAATCCTCCTGCCATGAAACTGAAATTAGTTTGTTGCGTGCTGTTAGAGAGTAACTATGATTGATTCCTGTAATTGCTCCATATCAGAGGTGGGTAAGTGAATGTTTACCAGATATTGGTACTTTGGAGTTTGCTCAATATTATTAGATAGATCGGCATAATAAAACACTTAGGAACCCTTTGATCTAAAGGCTGCACTTACATTTCAGATCTGAAATGTCCATGGGACCAGAGCATTTGCTTATGTGCACACTTCCAGATTACCATGCACAGCACATATTCTTCCTGGCTTTCCCTTCAGCTCTGCTAAGTCAGGCATTTTAGAGTTCAGTGTCAGCTGGCTTTGCCCTACACATTGCCACAATCTATTAGTGAAGAAAAAAGCCTATTCATTTTTTGCTTGAATAAAAGATTAGAATTTTAGAAAAGCAGCATTTCTAGCAACACCATGTACAGTACAGATTTTCAAGAATTTTTAATGTACTTGCTTCAAGGTGATCATTGTTCTCAGAGAGGAACTTCCCTATAGACTATGCCATTACACATCACCAGATATTTTACCTTTGAACCAGGTTGGACCTGCTGTTACTGGAAATAAGTAATTGTACTAACTGGATGGTTAGTTCCCAGAATAGTCATTTTATAACTAGAGAGAGTACTTAGACTGCAAATTTCCGAATATATTATAACTTAACTACTTGGCAGCCTTCATGGGACAAAAACCACCTGAGTGCCATCTTAGTGAGTTCTTTTTAGCAATACGAATATTTGGGATTCTGGACAAAAGATGATTACAAGTTTAATGATATTGGGATAGCATCATGTTGTTGATTAAAAATGAAACAAACTGCTAATGGAGTAAAGAATGCATCTATTTACAGGCCTGGATCCACTTCTAAAACAAGAAGAGAAAAGTTTCTGAAAAGTTTTCTCATTTTATGTACTACTGTGTACAAGTAACACATATAGTTTCTGTTAGGCATTTTTGCAAAGGAAAAGGAAAGCAAAAGAGACAAAAAAGGTGAAATACATCTTCCTTTAAACCCAGGTGTCATTATTAAAGGGTTTAGGGCTTTGTTTGGAGTTGCAGTGCAAGTCTGGTAAACTGTAACGCAAAACTGCTATTGAATCAACAGAACTGCTGCCATGGAATTGGTTCTCTTTAGTTCAGTGAAACACAATAGGGCTTGTTGCTCCACCATCCCTTCTGCCCTTGCCTGGATATATTCTGCACCATGAAGACAATATAATGGACTTCTGTCCTTGGGCATCATCTCTACAGTATATGCCTTCCAAATTAACCATCCTATCTAAGGCCCACCAAATCCTATGGGGAAAAGCATCGAGGAGGCAGGATTTGACTTGCAGAGTGTTTGAGAAGGTTTATGTGGAAGGCTTAATGCAGGCCAATGAAGGGGTTTAGAGAACTTTAGAACTGTCTAATTTTTTTAAAGATACTTTTCATGTTATATAAACTTCATTGACAGAATCCAATATGTCAGTGCTCCCAAAATGGTATGCCAGGAATCAATCTAATATGATGTTACTTGTGGTGCAAGGTGACAGACAAAGGGAATGCAGTACTGGATAATACAGGAAAACGAGAAGACATGGAGAGCCTGGGAATGTTGCTTTGTTTCTGGTCTGCCATTTCTTTCACAACCCAGATCACATCTTCAACCTCAGCCTGCGCTGACACAAACAGGCTGGTTTTAAACTGGCCAACAAGGCTACAGAAAAAGGCACAACTACCCAAGGACTCCTTGTCAGCAGCAGAGCAAGCACTGGGCTGATGGAATGGTGCTACTGTGTACCCTGCTGCATCATCCAAAAGCAGCCAGGTCCAGCTCTGTGGGCCAGCATTTTCTCCTTGGGGATAGCCCCACCTCTGTGTTGTGAAGCAAATGTCGTCTTTATGTCCCTGTCTTCCAGTTTCTTATTGATAAACCTTGTCTACTATCACTGCCATGAAGAAAAATGCTTGAAACAGCTAACATACCTTGGACGAGAGAAAACCTGGCACCCAGCTGACCTGAAATGCGACTGAGTTCAGTCCTTTTGTCCTTTACTGCTTTACAAAAGGTCATTTTATGATAAGCTCTCCCACTGTTTTCCCTACAAAAAAAAAGCAGAGTGACATTTCCTACCCTGCCACTCTCCAAATTGACAGCAATTCACTCCTGTAGTGACTTCTTTGTCCCTTGTAAGCAGACAGGTACTTTACACAGAGTATGTGTGATGGACAAGTGCCATAGGAGTCAGGGGAAGCATCTGAAACCCTTGATACCATTCTGAGCTTCAGAGGGCACCCACCTCTCCTCATAACAAAAATAGGCCAGAAATATGGTAAGAATAGACCTCTCTCATGGGGTTTTGGTACATCAGCTCCTATTTGAGAGATGTCTGAAAATTTGAGAGAGAAGGTTAAAAGAAATGTTGGTGTTCATAGTAGAGGAGACTAAAAAAAGGAGAAGGAGACAAGCGAAAAAAAAGAAAAGGATGAAAGGGAAAGGAGAAAAAGAAAAAGACCTTGATGTTTTAAAGAAGGATTTGGGTTAGGGGGTTTTAAAAAATTATTTTGGTCATGCCCAAGAACTACTAAGTCTGAGTGATCAGGACAAGCATTTCCAAGGGCCTTAACTCTCCTCCTCCTCACTGCCCTGCATCACAGGCCGTCCTCTACAGAAATGAAGAGTACAAAGGTGTTGTACAAACTATGAAATCAGAATGGCAGGAGCTTGTACTCCCTGTGTCACTATGCTGCAGAAAAGGATTACACACAGCACAGGGAAATGAGACATAAATCTCCTATAGCCTCAACACAGGAGATAGATCCCTGCTGGGGGATCTGATGCTGCCATCTGCAAAAAATGCCAGCACCCAGTGAAACTGGTGGGTGTTAAGGGCATGCAGAATAAAAGAAATGTAGGACTGGCACTGGAATATTCATTTAGAGCTCTTCACAACAGTGGGAATCCGTTCCTGGGTTCAGCTGTTCCAGACCAGACTGGAAATGCCAGCCAGAAAACAAAGCAAAGGGATGCTACTATTGCCCTCTATTTATTTAGACTTACTGTAGTGTAAACAGACATGAAACCTGAGAAAGCAAAAGCTCAGAGCACACCTTGTGCTTTGAGGATGTTTACTAATTGCCAGTCCTTCATAAATAGTATAAGAAGGAATTAGAAAAAAAAAATCCCTTGAAGGTATTTCCTGGTTCCTGCTTAAGCATGTGAAGTAAGAAAGATGACTTTCTCGCCTTGGACCAGGTCCAGATGCACACTGTCCCCTCCACATGGGGCTTTGCTTTTGGTAATGCTAGTATCTGTGTTTGCCACTTGAACTGACGGAGCCCTGAACAGCAGCAGCAGGCCAAAAGAAAAGGTTGTCTGGTGCAGATGGTGGAAAGCCAGGCTTGGCAGCTATTGGGCTGCAGACACTCTTGAGCAGTGCATGTGAGGGCCAAAGGATGAGGAGGATTACCAAGATGGCTTGGTGGTGTGGCTCTCAACCAGAGCTAATAAGGCAGTCTTCTGTTTCTCTGTCTTTTTCAGCTTTTTGATGGAAGAGAAACAGCTCTTACCCAAAATCCATTTGGGGCCAGTTTGCAAAGTCAACTGCTGTTTACAAAAAGCTGCTATTCACTTAACAGCATGGTATTCCTGTGAAGTTCCCTTTTGGATATAATTCCCTCATCTTTGTGGGGCTGTAAATATGGCTGCACACAAGGGCAGAAATATCCAAGCAGGTGGTTGCCAGAGTTCTCCTTTCAACAGAGCACAGGGTCTGTTGAAGGGAGAACTAGCAACCACCAACTTTAGTATCTTGTCTGAGGCATCAAGCAATGCCTACTTCTCAAGAGACAAATTCAGAATTCCATGAATGATTCAGTGCTGGCTACGAGGGAGAAAAATTCCTTTCTCACTAAATAAATCAAATACTCAGCATCCCAGACCTATTGCCATCAAATCCCAGTTTTACTTCTGCTTTGTGCTTCACACACACGGCCCCACACACATGATGGTTTACCTTTCCAAACAGTGGGTGAATTCTGTCTCATGGGAGCCCACACTTTTTCTAAAAAGGTCTACAAAATCCCTTGCCCTTGTCATGCCACACGTCACAGGACACTGCCTGTGCCAACCCACAGCCAGAAGCCAGGCATGTTCAGCTGTCCTGGGGAGAAAGCAGGTGAGGGAATGGATACTCCTATTGTCTTGCTTACAATTCAAACAGGATTTAAGATGTTGCAAGATCTTCCAAACAAGTGAATGCAGTCATGAATGCATTAATGAAGGCAGTATAGAATAGATCAATTGGACTTGTGAATAGCACAAAGCTTTGCAGGAAACAGAAATGCTTTGATGGCTGCAATGGTGGTATAAGGGACTATGTAAACCTATTCACACTTGATTTTCCAAACAATCACAAGGTCTTAAATGTTTAGTGAAACCAGTGCCAGCTGTCCAAGTCCTATCCTACTGGAATCATGTCCTTCAGCCACTACATTTCAGTTTCTTGTTCATGAAGAGAAGTGGCAGTGCCTGTGCTGCTCATTCCTGGCCCTGGCAAAAGGCTAATATGAAGGGGCTGAAGGACTAAAAGGCAGGTCCTGAGACTTGTCCCACCTTTCCTGGGGCTGGTGTGACATATCTACCAGCTGGTGCAGCTGACTAGGACTGCCCTCTAGTGCAGGGATCAAACTTGCTGAATAATTTAAAAGATGGAGATAGCTATGAATGGAACAGACACCTGTGGCTGAATGGTGAGCCAGCTTTTGCTCAAGTACCAGAGGTCTATAGCTGGCAAGGAGATTCCCAAGTTGTATTCTAGGTGGCACATTGACTGTGAATATGAGGCCACCAAAGTGCTTTGACAGTGCAGAATAACCAGTTGTGTCTTTTTTTGTGCACAGAAGCTCTCATTCAAATCCCAGGTATATCAGTCAAGTATCACCAAATCAGAAGCATCATATCATCATTTTACATATTAGATTTTTTTTTACATATTTTACATTTAGTGTCAGAAATAGCTTTTGTGGGTAACATGTCTAAGAGAATACTTGGCTAGTTCAGTCTCTGTCTCACATGGTGGTCGTTGACTTCTGGACCAATTCATTAATCTTTTCACCTTACAGGAGGTTTTAGAAGTTTTTCTAGAAAAAAGACTTTTCCATGGTTTCCAACTACTGAAATCTATGAATGCCCAAGAAAAATATCCTTCTGCACAATGGTGGAATCAATCACTCCAAACAATTTTAAATAATCTTGATTTTTCTCTCATTGCTTCAGGCTTTAGAGACATTGTTAAGAGAGAAAACGGAGCAATCTCATCATTAGATTCAGCAACCACCTGCAATTAGATACAGCAAGATAAAATTACATTACTGGAGAGAAAAGATCTACTTACAGGGGTTCCACATAGACATCTGAACTCTTTATCTTCTTCGGTACACCTGGTATATTCTGTCTATACTTTTTATCATGAGAGAAATTAATCTGAATGAGCTGGGTCAGAATGACCACATTCTCGGAATCCACTTGATAGCTTCCTGCTGAAAAGAGGTATTATAAGGAGATGAAGTTAATAATGTGGAAGATTCAGAAGAATGGCAATGGACTATAAAGCTTTTTATCTTTTAAAACCTTTTGTGGCAGATTAGTTCACTCAAGATCTTCCAATCCATGGTATTTTCTCTACAAGAGGCTGATACCTGGGCAAAATATGAGAAATTATACAAATTTGTCCTGGAATCCATAATAGATAGAACTTATTTCAAAAGCATGGTGCTAATGAAGCACCATTAGACAGTCAGTGCTAGTAAGTGCCTTGGCTCTGTGGCTGCATTTAACTCACACGAGATCTATTAATAGATCCCACATGCCTCTAGCTCCCCAATACTCACAAATACACACACACACTTGCACAGCCTGCTGCCCATCCTCAGATTTGGCTATATCCCTGTGAAACTTCTCACTCTTTCCAGATTTATCTATCCTAAACAAGATAATTACCTGCAAACTTTACCATCTCATACCCCTCCCTCTTCCCAGCTCTTCTAACATATACAAATGGGATCTACCATGCTCTCACATAACTAAAAATCAGCCCAAGGTACTGCGGCCAAAACTAACTTTAATTTCAACAATTTAATTAGATGACTGTGCAGAGCAAAAGGACATCCTTCTCTGGCTCCTGGTAGAGAGTTATCCACATAAAACCACATCATTACAACCTGTAGGTATGAATTCAAGGACAGACACCATGACACAGAGTCTAATTATGGTCAGAGCATGAAGACATTGTTAGAAATTGCTACCACTGCTGCACCTATTCTGTGACTACTTAGAAGATTTTACCTTCAGGGGCACTTTTTAACCTACAATAAATGCACCTGAGCTGCTCCATCTGGTCACCTGAGTAACTACTTCTTTTGAGAGTACTATTTGTACCAGTTTTGCTGGTGTATCTTTTGTAAGGTCTCCACTAACTACAGTCAAATGATCAGACTTCAGCAGCAGACCCTGGAAAGGAGTCCCAGATATGTGAGTGTTTCTGGCACTGCACAGCAAGTTAACAGCAGCAACATCTCTACACAGACAGTGCAACTTCCCAGTAATAAAGATGTGCTGACTGCTTGGCGTGAATTCCCACTGGCTGAAAACATAGACACGGTGTGGAGGTGAATGATTACCACTGGGGCAGCAAACTGAGACTCTGTCTGACAGCAGAAAAATAAGAGAATTTCTTTAAGCAGTTGTTTCTTAAAATGAATCTCATGACAAACTCACAGGTCTGGTTAAACCTTTGCAGAATTAGACAAAAGTATTGTCAAATAGCTGCCACTTTCAACCTTAACTTGTCTATTTCCTCAGTTACTTTGGGAAGAGTGTCAGTGTGCAAAATGATACGTACAGGCATACTTGCTCTTCCTCTCTTTTCCAGAGGTATTCTTAGCAAACACCTGCTGCCACTGCTCCTGCCATTGAGAAGCAAGGATCATTTCAGACCCACTGGGCTTTTTGTCCTTATAAATGCAGTCACACACCAGCATAAATGCAGCAGCTGTGTAACAATTCATTGTATTTGACAACAGCTGGAGTGATGCCTTAGGTTTTAACTTTTATATTTTTCAAATCCTGTACTGCTAGTGTAACTGAAGTTTCCTGTAGCTTAAGTGCCGTTCTCTCATGCTAAGATAGACATAACAAAGCCTCTTCAGCTTGCTCTTCAAGGACACCCAGATCATCCTAGGCCGAAAAACTGTAAACCATCATCTTGGGGAGAAGCTTGAGAAAATTCCATCATTGGCTGGGTTCTAGTTAGTGAATTTATGCTGATATAAAAGTGTGAAGACCTCGTGACCTGTCATCCATTTTTGGATCCACTGAAGCAGGACCCTCTGGAGCCCAAAGCGTACATCTAAAGGCCTTTCAAATAAATACCTCCTTTATTCCTTTATTCCTGTCTAGCCTCTGTTTCTAGCTAGCCATTTAAGGCATCAGGAGGAGAAGTTGCATTTAAAAGGACAAACAACCAAACATTCCATGTCCCTTAATGTAACAGGTAAACACATTGTAAATGGAGTGGGTGGAGTTGGAACAGACCAGCTTGTATATCTGGGAGTCTTGAGTGCGCCACTGATCACAGCTGAACAAGTTTCTCTTAAGCCCTCCTTCAGTGTTTTATTTCCATGCTTTCCTGCAGGGAGACTGACTTGGAAGTATGCATAAATTTCACACCAAAATATGTCTCTATCTAGCTTCAAATCAGAGTCATGGGAAAAACTCACACTGGCTTCAGCAGAGTTTGCTCAAGCCCTTCATCTAACCTAACCTACTGCTGATAGCTATTTGTGTCCCTAAACGACCCAGATGCCCCAGATGATAGCACATGCCCACAGTATCATACTGATCATAGCATGGAGCAATAACTTGACTGTTCCTGAACTATTCAGAGCTAGTAACTAGGAATGCAGAGGTAAGCACAGCACATGGTACTTTCACAAGGGTGTAAGGGAGCTCCACGGACTAGTGGGTATTGACCCCACTCTTTTAGGCCCTATTGAAAACTCCATAGCCTGTAGATCCCAGTCTGATCCCCTTTGCTCTCAGAAGCAGATATTGCTCCTCCGAAGTCAGCGCAGTGCTATTATTGGAATAAGTTAAAATTATCTATTTTCTCACTTACATGTTCTTATGCAGCAGTAAATAAAAGCTTGAAGGGGCCTTTTTTTAGTGAAAAGGGAGCAAGATGACTGAAACTTTCTGTAAGGTCAGAGCATGCACACAGGCTGGTACTCCTCATAGCAAATGGTAGCTCCTCCCCAAGCTACCCTGCAGTAACATCTGCATGTGTCTAGATACAAGCAAGGAAACAGTCATTTATCATTATTATTTCAGAACAACAGAACTAACAAGACACAACTGCTACTTAATTACAATTACTACTTTATAGCACTGTGCAAGATAAAAGCTCCCCCCCTCCTCCCAAGTCCCTAATATAATATTTAAGATGGAGATTTAGTGAATCAGATAACCTTAAATTCAGTTTTCAAAGCAATATTAACCCTGCCCAACAAGGCTACTCAGACAGCGGAATGTGACAGACTGTAATTTTGGCAAATAATTTGACAGAGTAGTGTCATTTTGCCTTTCACTTTAGCAATACACACACACGTGCCAATGGGAACACAAAAGCAGAACTAGAAGGATAATTTTCTAATACAACAGTTTGAAAACTTGATTCATATCACTGATTAACTGATAGTTATTCTTTACAAGCCCTGTTCCAGTACTTTCCATCAAATATATCTGCCTTTAGGAATTTAGTACAGAATTGCTTCCCAATAACAGTAGGCAGTTCTAACAGTCTTACAGTTCTTGCAGTCTAGCAGTTCTTACTCCTCTGTGTTTTAATCACTTAGCCATCACTGGGATCTTTAATATAGAACACTGTGATTTTAAAAATGTCTCAGTCACATTGTAGTTAGAGTGCAAGCACGCTGTGAGGTTGAACAGCATAGTCACGAACCCTCCCCACTCCTTTGCTGGGACAGGAAATGTGCTACCAAAATCCGTGCTACTTATTGCCCTGAAACTGTCCTGGAGTTCCACCTCCACCAATATCTTGTAGCTAAAAATGGAGCTCTCACCTCACCCCAAAGAGGTCGCTAATTAAAATTGGTATTTTTAGACTCTAGGTATACTCAGATACACTGCAATTGATACTATAAATATTTTGGGGTTTTATTTTCTTATACAATTAGTCTCTAGAAAAAGGACAGAAATTTCACCTTCACTATAGTGACAGCCCAACTTAGGAAAATATATATTGGATATAAAACAGAGGAAAGAATAAATCAAAAGGCATTCAATGACTTCAGTAGCCTTTCAGCTACATTTAGTGGGTGATGGCAGAAACAACAAACAATTGAAAAGCAGCAACCAAGTAGCTGAATTTACTGCATCAGCTCCAAATGCATTTTAAAGATAACTGTATTTTCCTACTTTTTGCCTTCCCTTTTTATTTTCCCTCCAAGCGAAGAAAGCATTTGTTGCAATTTCAGCCAAAGCTAGAGAGAGGCTTCAGGGAAGAGTAGATGAGAGTATTTGCAATTTCATCAAGTTCCTAATAGCTCAAGTGAGAAACATTGGAGTTATGGATACCCCAGTGCTCTGGGTTTTCTGCAGCAGACTGGGTAGACAGAGACGTCAGGGGAAATTTTCTGCTCCCTCATGGCTCTGCACAATGCTTTCTCACCACTTCTTCAACATGTCCTGATGTTGTGTATCTGGTGTGCAAAGTACAGAAGGCACACCTGAGTTACCTTCTGGCTTGGAAAGGAACCCGGAAGGACTAAAGAAGGCTACAAAAATTGCAAAAATGCTGGAAATCAATTCAACATTGATTGGAAGAGGAAAGTCACACTACTTCACCATTTCTAAGACCCAAAGTTCAATAAGGCAAATGGAAAAATGTTTTGTTCGATACACTGTTCAATACATTGCTTGCATTACTGGCTTACACAGCTCTATGATACCCAGACATTTTCTTGTGCTGGTGCCTTCATTGTCATAAGACTTCTTACAGAAAAAGGCTACAGCTGTTAAAAGTGATTTATAGATGGGGAATGGAGAAACTTAGATCACTTGACAGCTAAGAATACAGGTCTTTGAAACCTGGACTAATGCTTAAATTTTTTTATCTTCCTTCTCTTTCCATCCATCGTTCCAGTTAAGCATCCACTTACAGAGCAGCCCAAGAAATGCATTAGGATTTTGATCTGTGTACTTCTGCTTGTTTTTATTATTGTCCTAAACTCATCAAATATCAAAATAAACTGGAGTAAAAAAGGGTCCACTTTCAATGCAAAATCTTTGACACTGGAACTTATTTTCTGCAATGGACCTTGTTTGTATGCACTGCATTCAATGAGGTTTTGTGTGCCCTCCAGGATGTCTGACAAAAGATGCAGTAAAGAGAAATAAAGAAGAAAATAATTTGAAATTCACATTAATCAATTAGGATGCCCTTGATAGCCATTCTAAGCAGTAGGAAGTGCATTTTGCTTCCCTGTAGTTTTGCAGAGAAGATGGGTGCTTTTATAAGGATGAATACATAAATATTTCAGATGACAAGCTGTTTACATTATGGACTTCAATTTTCCTAGTGCAAGCAAGAAAGCTGCTCTCAACCTTTAGCTTTTGTCTGTCATTCAGAAATATGTAAGCCCTGGACTGGGGCAGGTCTGGTCTCATTACAGGGAAGAAAGTGAGGCAGGGTTGCTAGAATCAAACACAGCAATTTGCTGTGGGAGAGTTAAGCTATATTCCTTTTCCTGCGTGTAGGTTACTGAGCTACGCAGGTCTTTGTTGTTCTGTATAAAACTAGTAAAATGCACAGTTATGCACTCAGACTAATATATAACATTGTTTTAAGTTACATGGGCTAGAAGAGAGATTAGGATAAATTCAGTAGCATTACTCTAAACTGGTTACAAATTTGCTAAAGTATTGTAGGTCTAAGGGAGACAAAGTTTAGTCACTATTTAGTGAGTTCATGTACTTGTAGGTTTTATGGAAGGTGAAGAAACATCATGGAGAGGCAACATTGACACTCTTTTCACCAGACAGGGAAACTGGCAGTCAGGCAGTCAAAGCTTCCCTTTCAGAATACCAGCTGAATTATCTATCTGGAGACCTCTACCCCACCTACTCACCTGATTTTCCCCCCTCCTCTCTTAGGTCCTTGGGAGATACTATTTTGGGACGCTGTTTTTTTGCCAGGACAGCCATCTCTGTAACATCAATTTGTAGAAGATATCCTCCTCTGCACTCCTAGATGAGGGTGCAGGTGCAGATGAGTATGTCCCTTGCTTTCACTACTGCCTAGAAAAATGTTTTCTGTATTCTCTTCGGAATTAGGCAAATTAAATCAATTCAGGCTAATCTAGGAATATGCTGGTACCCCATTATCAATTTGCACTCCACTGAAGTGGAGCTCAAGCCCAAGTCCAGACATGTACGTACAGAAAGGTACTATACACCTCCATACAGTAAGCCCATCTAGCCCCATAAAAGCTGTTCTGCCTCTGAAGATCTGAGAAAATCTAGAATCAGTCATGTTTGCTTGGGAAGCCAGGGGACTTGAGCAAAAATGCTAAGTTTATCTGAGTAACTTTTAACCTGAAATCCACTTCCATGTGAATTACAGAAGCTATGATATATATTGTTGCCAATAAAGAATTCCATAGCCATGTCTGCTGAGGAACTAGAAAAGAAAAAGAAAATGATCCTTCTTTCAGGCCAGTTTCCTCCAGCCCCTTAGAGCTAGCAGGTATGGCAGAAGCCAGTAGAAAGGACATAACCGGGATTGTTTATTACAGTCTCAAATCTAGTCTTAGCCTAGGATATAAATTTCATCTCCTAATGACTATAATGCAGCCTTTTGGAGTTAGTTGGTATGATAAACATATTCTGCTTAAGTAGTTCCAAGCTTTTTTTTCCTTCTACAGGCATAACTATTTCAGTTGGAAGTGTGTTCTCTCTCTTTTTTTTCCCCCACATACTGAAATGGTTGAATTGGCATCATACACCTTTATACAAATAAAATCTTCATTCACAGTAGAGATCACAGAGCTTTAATTCCAGGATATTTAAAGCCACTGCAATTTCTCTGTGTAGAAAAACCATATAATTTCCAACACTTGGAGATTCATCCATCAGAGTTCTTGCTATTTGGCTTGTCACAGTTTTGGAGAGCTTCCCAAAATTCGCTGTCAGGAAATATTGTCACAATATGCAGGATCCTTTCCTACAGTCCCACTTCAGTAAAGCAGGCAGAAGTTCCACCCAGGAGCCACTGGCCTTCAAAGCCTACAGTACTTTTGCTTCTCTTCCACATAGCTGACCTTGAGCTGTACTTGCTCCAGCTATTCTCTCCCTCTCTTCTTTCACTTAAGAGTTTGCTCTGCCCTGTCTGATGTTCCTGAGTCATTATCCATGTGTTAAGATACATCTCTGGGTGTCTCATGTGCAAGTTAAATGACAGAAATAAAAGGCTCCACTCTTAATAAAAATTAGCAAAAAAGTTCCAAACTCTGCCCTTCCATGACCCTCTTACAGGCTTGTTTCTTCTCTGTCATGAGAAGCTGGAATGCATTGCATCAGGTTTCAAAGATCTGACTGCTTGTGGAGGATGCTAAAATATCCTCTCAGCAGGGAGAGAATTACCCTAATCTGCAGTGCTATCCATTATTTTGGAACAGACAGTGAGTCCAGTCCAAATAGCTCAAAACTGCTCCCACAAGCTCTGTTCCTTTAACCCTGGCCCTACAAATGTCACTTCTACTCCCTCCATCTCCTGAGGAATCCTTTCCACAGCCTCAGGGAGGAGCTTGGCTGGGACAAATGCTGAAAGCAGGTGGGCAGTCAATGACTTGGGATGAGCTCAGAAGCATCTGCTCCCGTCAGCTCTTCGGAGCCATGGGGATGATGCATAAACCACAGACACCTCACCCCACAGCAGCCAGAGGAGCAACAGTTTGTGACACAATTCCTTTACTTTTCATCTGGGACTTACCTTATAAATCCTCCCTACTTTATTGCTGCAAGGTGGCAGCAAGGACAACAAGGATAGTGTGAGCTGAACAGCTCCAAAGACAGGAAAACACCTCAGTGCATTGCCTCAGATGATTACAGAAAAGACCTAGAAATAAAAAAAACCCCAAACTTTCTTGATTCTTGGTATAAAACTAACATTTCTATTGTTTCTCTTATTTTCTTTTTTCTCTATGTGAAACTAATCATTCTTACCAGTGCCTCCTGGAAATGCTCAACCTCCTCATCTGGTTTTGTCAGACCTGAACCAGAAAAAATCCCAACAAACTCAACATGATGTAGACTGTGTTGCAGAGCTCATCCTATTCAAAAGTTTCTGGATCAAGAAAGAGGGATCCCATAAGAGCAGAAAGTAAAAGTATGATGTGCCCCAATAGAAGTGTGAGCACAGAGGTGCACTGGGACCTCAAGGCCTTCAGAGTCAGAAAATCACAGGTGCTGACTGCTATAATGAAACAACACCTGTTGAAAATAGAGCCATGAGAATTTGACACAAGAGTGTCACAGCAGCCTCTAGAAATGCTCTGCAAAGATGTCTCACAGGCTCTGAGGACAGGACTGACTGACCCTCCACTGGGCACTTTGACTTCAGCCAACAAGCCACATTTGGGGAAAGCACCATCTTTGGGGATATAATAAAGGTGCTGCTTTCAAAAAACAAGAACTCTAACAGCTGTAGAACTAATTGCAGGCATAGCACAAATTGCTTAGGAATCTAATTTTACATGTAAACGGCAATTAGGCTTTTAGATAACTCGGGTTAGAAAATTTCGCAGTGGACCATCTGGAACGTGCAGGAGCTGCAGTCCTGGATACACACCACAGATTTTTTGTTCTCCTGTAGGAACTCAACTGTCTGGGAGCAGAGTGTCTCTTGCTACTCTATAAGGAGCAGCTGCCCATGACCTCACATTTCAGTGATGACCTCATGCTGGCTCTGTACCACTAATTTCTAGGGGACTATTCTCATTTTACCACATTGTAGAGAGGAGAATCTGGCTCAGTGAGATGAATGTGTGAGAACAATTGCAAGTATGAGAAGATGTCACCATGCCCTGCTCTCTGCTTCTTTTATGCCTGAGAGACGAGCCCTGAAGAGAAATACCTGCCAAAGAGCCTCCACCTCACATCATGCACCATAATAACAAGTGCTGGTACTTTATTTATGTCTCCAAATTAACAGAAATGATCATCGAAAAACTATCTTGGCAGTGTCTAATAACAAGCTTTTTAGAGGCCTATATTTTTTGCCATAGCTGCAACTCTTCAAAAATGTAATGCTTTGTTTTGACTTGACTAAGGGCTGGGGTGGGTAGGTGGGTGGTCTGGAATCCATATGGGCCACTTTAAGTACCTTAGTCACACCAGAAGCTTCAAGTTGCCACAGCATCCTCTCTGTTTTTCCTGTTAGCAGTGATAAAACCTTAAATTGAAAATAAAAAATAAAAATTTCCAGTTTAATTAGTTACAAACCACTTTAACATAGCATTTCCCTTTCTAGAGATACTCAGCTTACGAGGTGTTTGCTGCCTGGTAACTGGTTTCTCTGACTAAGATTTAGAAATAAATAGCTCAGCATGTTTCTTTTAGTTATTCTTTCACTGACTTGAAATAATACTTTGCTTATTTATTCCACATTCCTGTGGTCCTGCTTGTTCATTCTTTTTGAGTTCCACTTGTCAGTATTTGGACAGGAGGACTTAAAGAGAACCCTGCTCAGGTGTTGATCCAATGCTCTCACATGGTATCTTGCAGCCTTACACCTCTGAAGATGCTTTCTGATGCTCTGTAAAGGCAACGACAGTGCAGGTCTTTAAAAAACGCCTTTTATAGAGTGTCACTATTGAAAATGGTGTACCTAAATAAAAATCCTTAGTACTTCCTCCCACCATGAATGTCCTAGCAGCATCTGCTTGACAGTTTTCTATTTCCTGAAGAAATTTGGTCTGTCATGGTGTCACACAGTACCCAACAGCTGCTGTCAACCAAGAAGTAGCTTCAGATCTGCAGTGATAGAAGTTTTTTCTGGGCAGCCCTGGAATCTCCACATCCTCGCAGTCCTGGAGAGGGATTCCTGTCCTACAGGATGCATCATTTCCTTTTGATTACTGCAGCCAAACTTTTCCCAGGCAGGTAGCATTTTAAGACTCCAGAATTGCAAAAACACCATTTGGGAATGTTTGAGAACAAAATATGATTTACTTGGGTACAGTACAGCCACATTATTCATGCAAATCCACTGCCAAGGGAGTCTTGTCACAATATACCATGTATTTAGGAAAAAAGAAATAAGGAAAAAAAGTCCATGTTTCTCATAACTGGTGGGACATAATAAATCCTGGCTTCCAAGAGCTTTGGCCCTCCATCATATGCTGATTTCATTATGCCTTCTCTCTCTTTACTGAGACTCCTGTATTCCTGCCAAGTGTTGTTTCTGCGTCCTTCTCTCCAGGCTTGGGTAACTGCACTCCTCCCTCTTTTTTCAGGCCACCCCTCTGCTCTCTGTGGTGCCAGTTCTCAAGTGCACCAAGCTGAGCCAGAAAAACACCAGAAATGCCAGAAAATGGGCCCAGATGAGCACCGGCATGGGAATAGTGCGGATAGCTGTGGGACTTGAGTCAAGCACACACCAAAATGACCATTTAAATCTGTACTCATATCCTCTTTAGGTCACAAATCAGTTTTATCTTACTGATAGAGCCTGTTTAATACCATTTTGTTTTCTACCAGTGTTTCTAAGGCTGCAGACAATATGAAATGCAAGAGATGCTGTTCTTACTGTGCTGCAGCCAGGGAGGTGTGCAAAGAAGCCACCAGAATGACCAGTTGCTCCTGATTACAACTTGTGTGGATGCTGTTGTGATGGAGACTGACTGTGGTGACAGATAGTATGGGGAATAGTGTCCAATGGGCTTCTAAGAAAAATGCTTTTAATTTCAGCATTCTTTCATTTCTTTCTTGATCCTGAGTCTGGTCTTCTAGCTGAGCAACTACATCTATTGTTGTTGCCCAATGGATTTGATTTCTAGTTTTGCAGACTGCACAGGAGCCAGGGTCTGGGTTCCCGGTAGATGTGGAGTATTTGACATGGTGCCTGGTCATCTACAGGGACTTCTGCCCAAGCAGTGAAACAGGAGAGACCCTCCCTTGACTCTATTGTGGAACAGGAGGGGGTCATAGGGAAAACACACACACACACAGAGGACCTACTGGTTTTGCATCCCTGCTGTTCCAGGCAGTCCTTCCTATTGATTATATGACCATACACTTCATGTTGCAAGGAACAAGAAAGCAACAGCTTTCATCAGCCTTGTGTTGAGAGGCTGTTTTTTCTATCCAGAACCAGATGGACGTGGAAGGGGAACATTTGAGAACCAAGCTACATGCATGGTGGTTGTTCTGCAACTGTATTTCCACCAAGTGTGGTGGGGCCTGCAGAAGCCAGTGGGCTGCTTTCACAGTGAAAGCTATTAAGGGTTATTAATGAATTATGTTATGCTAAAAGCAACAGTAAATAGGGGTTGCTAATTTAGTCAGGAAGTGTTTTAGGATCTGATTGGTTTGCTACTGCAGTCAAAAATTAATTGGGGTTGGACATTTTTTGCTTGTCTGGAAGGTCGAGTAAAACACCTGGATGTGTGGAGCAATGCCATTGTGCATTACCAGGGGACTCTGCAGGAATCAGAGGCAAAGGTGACTCCTGGGCCTGGGCAGCACAATTTCTGACATGTTGTCATAGCACACCACAACATTTTAAAGCTTTTTAAAAGTGGGAGGTGTGCTGATGGAAGCGCCAGAGCACATGTGCAATCCCAGTGTGATCCATGGAATAGTTTTTACCTATGGAGATTGCCTAATGCTAAGAAGCCCTCAGCTTCACTTCCATTAGTGAGTTGTGAAGTTTTTCACTTGTCTTGGCCTCTCTATTTCAAAGTGAACAGCTTTTGGGAAGAAAATACACAGAAAGAAAGTAACCTGACAGTTTGTATCACACATTTGCCTAAGCTAGCTTAAAATGCTGCAGAAAATTTATTACACAAATATACTGGCTACCATCACATTTTCCCTTTTCAGAATCTCTGAAAAACACAATCTGTTTAAAAATCAAAAATTAGGCAACTAGTAATGATGGCATTCATGTAAAACTATTTTTTCAAAATTATTTAATTTTTTTCTGGCTTTTAAATTTCTAACTCTCATGTTTTAAAGCTCTTCTCAGCAACCATCAGGGAAAGTTACACTAACTAAAGAAAAAGAAAGGTGAACTTTGGTTAAGCCCATAACTCTGACATAAAACCTCTGACTACTGAGAAACTTCCAATAAAATAAGGAAGTCTGGTGGCAATTGCCATTGCTCTTGAGGAACCACACACACACACACAGAATATTCTGATTAGGAAGAATCAGCGAGTGGCTGGCTTGGGTGAAAGACTGAAGCAAAGACTGAAGCTTCATACTAGATCTAAGCCAGCACTGAGTTTCAAAATGGCCTATCAAAACAACAGGAAGAGCCTGTAAAGCCATTTCCTAATGAAAAAAGACCTTGTCCTTCAGGGCTTAGGATTTCTCTGTAAAGCTGTTTCATTCCCTAAATCTGCCTTTGCTGTCAGCAAGATATACCTGAAATCACATGGCTTTGTAAGGATTATTCAAATCAGAGAAAGGAGTTTAAGGAATTCAAAGCATTGAAAAAATGTCACTTTTTATAAGCATGTTTGGGAAAACAGTTTGGTTTTAGTTTGCTCTGGTATTCAGGGATCTTAAAGAAGAGAACTGAGCCTTAGCAATATTCTCATCCCAATCCAAATCAAAAGGTAAGAGGAATGTATAAGATATTCCTCTCCAAGGCCTACCAGGTGGGCCACAGATACATCTTTCAAGGTATGCTTCAAGGTACACCTGGCTCAAAAATTTCATCTCCACAGGCCACTAAAAACCTGTTTTCACCTCCTCCCAATTTTTTTGTCTTTTCCTAAATAACTTCATTCCTTCACCCCATTCTCTCAAACCTTCTCATCCCTACTCCTTTTTTCCATTCATTTTCTTTACAAGATCTTTCTCTGTTGTCGTCCCTCCAGTTTTGCCCTCACAATTCACCTTGGCCCATCCCACAGGCCTTGTTCTGCTCAGGGTATAGAAGAATTGACCCAGATTTAGATCCTGAAGCAGGATCTTACAAGGTCACACCCTTAAACTACTTTTTCTTGTACCCATTTATACAGGGCTTTACCCTGCTGTTGATATCTAGTGACATCAAGTCCCTCTCAATAGTTGATTTAGTCTGGGACCATATGGCCCAAGAAGAACCTACCAACAGGTGAGTCCTATTGAGGAAACATCTCTTTTTCATGGACACATATTCTATCTTCATCTCCCACCTGATTTCTGTGTGCTGTCTTGCAGAAGTGACTTCCTTGTTTTTAGACACCCCTCTATATAATTATAGAAATTTTATATATAATTTCCAAAATGGACATTGCTTTGCTGCCATCATCTCCTTTCCAAATGCTGTCAGGCATTTGGCACTTCTGTGGCCTTCCAAATGATGGCACATAAGCCCTCTGTCATGAGGGTTATATAGCTCAATTTAGCTTTTCTCCTCAGGTCTGTGTCAGTAGAACCGAGAGCACATCTCGATATCCTGGATGAAGTACACAAAGGAGGTTAACTCTTTGCCTTCACTTACAATGCAGCATCTGACAGTGAGTGTTTAGCACCCGGTGTTGATCCATTTGCGGCTGTGGTAGTTATTTGCATCTCAGACCAGAGGGTTCACGCTCAAGAGACTGTGTCAGCCTTTGACCAACAGAACCAACAGAACAGAACCAGCAAGAAGCTGTCAGGATCAGTGCATTGCCCACGCATGCTCCACTCCACAGGCTCCACTCCTGTTTCTGCTTAGGAATGTCATGACAGCATCTAAAGTCTCTCCCAGAGTTAAGGGCCGACTGTGCTGGATGACACAAAAACATACTGTTGAGGGAAGCACAAAAGTTGAACACTGAGACAGTTAGACAAAGGAACAAGAAACCATTATCTTCCTCAGATCAAAACTAGGAACTGAGACAGTAACTGTGACTTGTCAAGGTCACTCAAGAATTGAGCAACAGGGATCAGAAGAGAAATTTTTATTTCTCTGAGTCACAGCTCAGTGTCTCAGTCACAAGACCATCCTTCACCTCTCACGCCAAGGGAAGAACATGTCATTCCTATTTGCTTACCTAGCGGCAGTCCTAGCTACAGGCAATAGGGTCCTTCTAAGTGAGCAGGGTACCAGCAAGGGTGGAGTCTGAAGCAGCAGGGACACATGAACACTTGCCTCACTGCTGGAGGCATATGACACAGCTGGTGTGCACTAGAAAGGCTACCTGATTCCTATAGCAACCTCAGATTTCATGCCCCATGAAGCTGATGGAGACAAGGAGAACTTGCAGCCCGATCCCCCTCAGATTAGGTTTCTGAACATTTCCTTTGTGGCATGTGGAGAGAATCTGAAGGAGAGCTCAACAGCACAGATATTTTCCTGGCAAGGGAAGAGCTTTGAAGCTCTCAAGTGGTCCCAGAATAAACTTCATGACTTGGGAATGAACACTATGTGCTGACAACATCATCAGTTCGCAGCTTTAAAGGCAACCTTCAGGACAGCTTTTCTTGGTGCCTGCTGCAGGGCTGTGATCCAGACAGATTTTCTGGAAAGAATGCAAAGGGTTAAGTGTGGGATGCTTCTGTGGGCATGCATGCTCACCTCCATGGACATCAAGGGATGGGGGTACTCACCCGTGAGAAGCAGACGTAAGCAGGAACTTTCTGGTGGGCCCAGTCCTGCTGGTTTCCCTCACAAACCTGAAGTCTCACTGCTGGGGGAATGGAGGGGAAAGGGAATCATTGGGACACAATCTAGGAGAGGAATTGCAGCAAACACAGAGACATGGTTTAGGCTGATATAGCATAGCCACACAGATTAGGAAAGGCCCTACACATACCAAAAATAATCACATAATGAAAAAGCAGTAACTCAATATTAAGTGATTCCTTGCAGAAGATCAACAGGGATCTAAATGGGAAGAAGGTGCTGGTCAGATAGATGGTTTGGGTTGGCTGGCTAAGAAACAGTGTGGAGGATTAAAAATGGTTGTCTAATGAAAGTAGGTGCAGGGGGAAAAATCTGGCTCTATTGGAATTCAAGACAGAAAAATACTTCAGTGTGGATTTGGCTGGGGAGATTTGGTGTGCTTGTAAGCCTGCAGGCATTGTTTTCTCTCACAGTCACAGCATGGTGCATGTGTGGTACTGCTATGTACTTGAATGCCATCTAGGCCAGTTTATGAGGAAAACTGCTGGTTAGAAAGTACAAACTTCTAATTCCATCATACACTCTATCTTTGAAACTCTGGGGGAGTTCTTGGCTTTGAGCAGGAAAGCTGAACAAGCAAAGCTTTCCCCGTCCCTCTGTGTGGTCCTGTGAACGGTTTCCTAAACATCTTGAAACAAAGTTGTTTTTCTGCATGAAACTTGGTCCATTCAAGACCAAGTTTCACGATCTACACTTCTAAAGCTGCCTGGTTTTCACTTCTCATTCCTACCAGGTCCCAGGCAGACATTGTGCAGTAGAAGCAATAGATTGGGAGCTATGGCTTGGGGCAGAGTGGCTGGAAAGCTGCCTGGTGGAAAAGGACCCAGGGCTCTTGGTTGACAGGGGCTGAGCATGAGCCAGTATGCGTGCCCAGATGGCCAAGGAAACCAGTGACATCCTGGCCTGTATCAATAATGGTGTGGCCAGCAGGACTAGGGCAGGAATCTTCCCCATGAACCAGTGCACCCCCCTGGTGAGGCTGCAGTTCAGATCCTATGTTCAGTTTTGGGCTCCTCACTACAAGAAAGACACTGAGCTGCTGGAGTGTGTCCAGAGAAGGGCAGTGGAACTGGTGAAGGGTCTGGAGCACAAATCCTATGAGGAGCAGGTCAGGGATCTGGGTTGTTTATCCTGGAGTAAAGGAGACTCAGTGGGGACCGTATCACTCTCTACAAGTGCCTGCAGGGAAGCTGTAGCCAGGTGGGATCAAACTCTTCTCCCAAGTAACCAGCAATAAGACAGGAGGAAATGGCCTCAAGGTGCACCAGGGTAGTTTTAGATTGGATATTAGAAAAAATCTCTTCACTGAAAGGGTTGTCAAGTATTTGAACAGGCTTGCCAAGGAAGTGTTTGAGTCACCATCCCTGGAGGTATTTAAAATATGCATAGATGTGGTGCTTAAGGACATGGTTCAGTGTTGTACTTGGTAGTGTGAGGTTAATGGTATGTCTTGGTGATCCCAAAGTGTTTTCCAGCCCAAACAATTCTATGACTCTAAGTAGAGTCAATCTGAAGAGATGGTCCTGAGCTCAGGACATTTTCTGACAGTGGGAGAGCAGAAGCAGCCACAGAGCAAGACAGTCTTTCTTCAACAAGAAGCCCCACACAGCTTCTGGCCTTGTCAAGTTAGAGCTCCAAGTCCGTGACCATTTTTCCTTCTTACAGAGGGAAGAGGAGTAAAGATATTATTACTGTCTTACTCACATCTTCCCCCAGTTTTAGGAACAAATCAGTAATTGCAATCAAAGCTACAAGCAAAAAGCTGGTGACAGCTGGGTAGGTTTTGTAATAGACATAGCAAAATCTCAGTGGGGAGACCCCACTGAGATTTTCTTTCACCCTTGCAGGTTCTCCCACCTGGTGGGGAGCACTGCAGGAGAGCATGACAGAGGAGCCAATCATGACTACAGACAAATGTGTACCAATGTTGTGGCTGCCTTGAGCCGACACAACCTTTGCTGGAGCTCCATTCACAACTCCCCTTCCTTTTTCTTATGCTGTACCCCCATACTGCAAGGGGGTGCATTGCCACATGACGACATACTTATTAAAGCCTGTGATGACAGTCCCACAGCCAGTGAGTTTACACAGATACTTTAATCACAGGCCAAAGAAAGGGTAAAAGCAGGGAACCAATAACCAGAAATGACTGGTGGAGAAGGGGATGTGACAATTAGATAGCCTGATGACAGAGGCCAAGCAGGAATACACATGCAGCGAAGAGAGGACCGCATGACAGGAACATTGCTTTTAACCACGGGACCACAGAGTTAGAATCTCTTGCTGTTACCATGATGTGATGTCTCAGAGAAGAGAGGATGAGCCCACATCACTCAGCTTCCCCAGAGCTACTGGGGAAGAAGAATCTCCCTAAACAAAGCAAAAAGCTTTGCAAAGGAGCAGCTGATATATGGGCTGGGCTTCCCTTTAATTATCTTGCCAATAACGAAAGCAATAACTCTCCAGAGCGTACGACTGAAGTGTGGTAGTGAAGATAATGAGATATGAGCTCTCAAGTTCACTGTAGCATGTGAGCTTCTTAGCTGGAAGACAGGATGGAGAGAAAACAGAGAGAGTAGGACAGATCTTTGGCCCCAGCTTTGTCACAGAGCCTGTGGTACACAGCAGGCAGAAAGCTGACCAAAAGGATTGCACTGAGGCAGTGTAACAGTGTTTCTTAGCAATTCAGTCTTTACTTAAAAAAACCTCCAAACCCACAGCTCACTGCTTTTCCTTTATAATCAACTAAAAAATAGACTAAAAATTGGTATGTGCCTTTATTTTTTCCACCTGTTTATATAAATTAAATAGCATTTTCCTTCTCCCTCTCCTTTTTCTTGTTGCTTGCAAGCAGGAATGTAGGTGTGTTTTCTTTTGGTGTGTATTTTCACCATATTTTGTAGAAAACTTTAATGTCTTACCAAGCACCTGTCATCTTTGACAGCAAGTTCATAAGCACTGACATGAAACACCCAGCTCTATGTCTCTTGCTTCTCTTGCTATTTAGAAGCAGGTAGGGGAGAGGCCATCTAAATATCTGGCCACTATAGCAGTGTCCGAGAGACATATATCTGTAGCACAGGTAGCACAAACCCTAAATTCCTTTTAATGAAATTACCCTTGGATCCATTTTAATTTTTTTGCGGGGTAAGAATTAGCTGGATGAAACATTAGCTCATGTCACCTTGCCCTCACACTTTTCTGAGACAAATATGCACTTGATTCATCTGAAGATCTGGTTCATTAAGATTAATAATTTATCAAAATATGGAACAGCACTAACCACATTTGTATGTAACTGAGTCATTTTCCTTATACGCAATTGCTGCAACTGCACCAAAGTTACATCCACATAAATGGGACAGTAACACAAAGACTGTGGAAGGCAAGAATCTGTAACTGGCTGCACAGTCAGGTATCATTTTCACCATATCGCAGCTGGTTTTGAGACTCCCTATTTGGAAAGACACATGGATTATGAGAAAGGCCTCCATTCTTGTCACGACTGAAACAAAAGTTCTGATACTTCAGAGAGAAAACAACAGGCTTCCACAAGCCTGCTCACCCAAAGGGCTGCAGCAGCACTGACAGACCCCTTCCACACTGCCCATAAATTTTGATTCTGAGGACTGCTTTCTTCTCTGACAACTCTTTTTTCACTTCCATGCACAATTACTGTGCAATTACTGATGGGAGTTGCATGTGGCTCACATGACAGCCTCAGAGGTTTGTGTCTTGCTCTGTGGCATCACTGCCTCCCAGATGGTCTTCAGTGGATCACAGATTACACTCACCAGCTGTGCCTGGCGTGGGAGGGGTGGCAAAGGGGAAACAGCAAATACAATGCTGCAGAACATACACAGAGCAAAAGCTGCCTGCTGAAGGGACCACAAGGTAGGAATTAATTAATTTGCCCATGATGAGCAAGATCTTGCAAGTCTGTCATATCAGCTTCTATCCACTGTATAAACCAAAAAATCTGTCCAGGGCTCTCCCAAAGCTCTCTTCCTATTTGTATATGTATATTGCCTCAGCTGGAGTCATAATAACTCATTTCTTCTATGTTCGCTCTAACATCCGTGCACTGCTGCTGTGGTGATCTACAACTGTGACAGCCATGAGAATGATGAACGGAGCACAAGGAAAACCATGGGAAATCAGAGGGCAGGGATAGAAGCAGGGCATGTAAGCCACGTGCTTCAGCTGGCAAGGAGAAGAAGGGAGTGAAGACCTCATGAATGAGCTTGACTGAAGCAGTCTAAAATGGAAGGGGAAAATGAAAAACAGAAGAGAAGTAGCAGAGACACTGGCTTTATGATTAGGCAGGGAGTAGGGATTTGGTAGAAAATTTGTCTTACTACAGACTTCCCAAACAACTCTAGCCAAGTCATCCTACTGGTGTGAACATCAGTGTCTCTTCTGTAAAACGTTTCTGAGAGAGGAAATGTCACAAAATCTCATAGGCCATGGTGGATATAAAACAGAATGGTAACCACCTTCTAAACGATAAAAACCAGACTGAACAATATCCAGAAAAAAGAAAAGCTTTTATCTGAGCAGTCTCAACAAAGTCACAGTTCATGGAGGAAAGCAAACAGAAACAGACTGTGAGGGAATTGAATCCATTTCTGCTTGTCTCCAGGATGGACCTCTACAAAATATATGCAGTTACTACACTTTTAGGAAGTTCTTTTAGCTGCTTTGTTGGCATCAGCATTTCAGGGCTTATCCCCAGCTGGCAAATGTGGTGTTATCTCATGTCCCTCAGCATCAGGGAAGGACACAGGCTTTCTGCTGAAACAGTGTTTTCCTTTCCCTGCTGTCATTCTCCTCCCACTAGGTGTTTTCTGTGAATCATTGTTTTGCACTCTGAGTTCTCTGGTGTGGCTGAAAGCATAGACTTCAATTTAGGTAAAGTGGAGAAGACCTCTTGGATATGGATGCTGCCAAAGTGATTTGTGATTAGGCAAATATAGCCCTGGAAGCCTCTCAGTCACTGAGTGCTATCACAGGAAGTCATAGAACAAAATGTCTTTCACTTGAGTGAAATATTTTTAAAGAATCTGGCCTCTTTCCTTGCCTCTCTCATTAGAGACTGTTTCTAAACCTGATTGCTCTGATGGTTAGAAGCTTTCTTTTAATTTCTCGGGGAAATTCCTTTATGGTCAGTTTAGGCACAGTTGTTCTTGGGATGTCCTTCAGCTGCAATAATCTTCTGATTTTTACACTCCAATAGATTTATAGAGAGGAAATCTAGCCACTCTCATCCTTCACTTTCCTGGCTGTAAAAACCAGTCTCACTTAGTCTCTCCACACAGGCTAGGAGTCTCCCTGACTATCATGTGCCCTGGTATCATGTGCTCACTCTTCTCTTCTCTTCACCTGTTCCCATTGAAACTCATATTCCTAGGAAGTGAGCGACAAGAATTGTACTCCATTTTTCAGATGAGATCTCTCTGAGTCCTGCATACCACTAATCACTTTTCCTTTTCTCTCTGGATATGTTGTAGGGTATTATTTGTCTTTACACAATTGCAACATTTTGGGGCTCACAGTCCCTGTGCAATGAGAGTGTAGTATGTTATGAAGTACAAGTTTTTGTCATTCTCTGGCATTTCCAGCTGTTGAGCCACAACAGTGTTGCTGTTACAGAAGCTGATATATTTCTGCATATTAAAGCTAAGGCACTAGGAAAGCCAGCTACTGAATTCCAGCCTTCCAAAGAGACAGCTTCCCTTTCTGTACAACCTGCCTTTGTCTCCCCATCAGCCAGCTCTTTATTTACCTTCTAACCTTTTCATAAATTCTATTTTAGCTATTACTTTCACTTATGGCACTATGCCAAATACTTTACTGTAGTCTGGAAAGATAAGAGCTCTATCATTTCCCAAATCCAAAATAGTTGTTTTATCAAAGAGAAATACCGAGTTATTCTGGCATGCTCTGCCTTTGACAAACTAATATTTAATTGTTCCTCACTGTTCATTTGCCTCCGTGGTTTTTTTTTAATTATTCCCTCCTACAGATTGGCTCTAAAGCTGTAGGCACTGTGGCGGTCAGAAGAATGGGTCTGCATTTCCCTAGATTACACCCTTTTCCTTTTCTTAGAGATAAGAGAAGCACTGCATCTGTTATTCTGCAGTCAGACAGTGCCACCACCAACTTGACAGATTAATTAAAAATCCGCCCTGTAAGATTTGCCATTTCATATGCCAGCTATCTCAATATTCTGAGATATTCTGGTCCCTGTGACTGGAGCTGATCAAGATGCTTACGTTCCTGTTTCATCAATGCAGTCATTTCCTTTTCTGTACACACAGTGTTTGCCCCATATTCTCCTTTGTCAGAATTACTGAAAATTGGAGTGTTAATCATTTAATTCATGTTGTCCTTGAGTCACACCTATGATCCCCTCATTACTTTCCCCAAGAATGCACAGGTCCTTTCCACATAATGTCACAAAGGAATTATTTGTTGTTTCTTTTACTTGCCTTTGCAAGATGTATCTCAGGTTGGCCTTTAATCATTCTTAATTAACTTTTACTGTTTTAACCCTCTTGCCCCTCAGCACACAGCAAACCTTGCAGTGACCTGGTGCTTACTTCTGGGGCAGCCCATGCTTTCTGAGCTACATCACTCTAAAGGACCACTGACAAAGTAAGTTTGGATCCAATATAAAAGAGATGTCACAGGGACTAGCCTGGGTTTGACATCAGCCATGTTATAAACTATTAAAAATTAAATGTGTTCAACAAGTGTGTGAAGATACACCCTAAATCCTTCACTGAGATTTAAGTGAAAGCATTTCTGCACACAGTCCAGTTGCTCTGGGTCAGGGAGAAAGAAACATTTTTCTCTCTTTGCCTATTCTACACGTTCACTTATTTTGTAGATTGTCTCTTTTGTATTTTTAGAAGTGGATGTTGCTAAGGCAACCAAACTAGCTGAACATTTTGTTTCCCTAAGAACAATACATGTTTAAATATTCAGGCAATTTTCCATTGTTCGGCAGAAATGGTGAGATCAGTCAGATTATCCAGACCAGATGAGGGAAGTTTAGGTTAGCCTTCTCTTATATGTAAAAGCCATCAGTGTGCTGAGAGCCATCCAACAGCTCTGTCCAAGGAGGAGCAATACACAGCAGACACACAGACTACCCTCATAAACGAGGAAATGTTTTAGTTTATTTTCTTCTGTTACACTCCCCACATATATATTTCCAGGTAGAGGAGTTACACTCAGCCCTGTGTTGAGCCTGACACAGGGCCTGCTCCTGCTCTGAAAGCACAGCATCAGACAATTATAGTATCCTACACGCCAGAAGGGACAAAGAAAAGATCTATCCACTTTATCACATCCTTCCATCTTGCTGAATCCATGACTTTCAGGTATATTTCAAGCATCTAAAAGAGATTTAGAATATTCCTACACTACAATATTCCAGCTGCTTTCTGATATGCCCAAAACTGTGCTGGGATCCTGTGAGTGACTCCCACCTACCTGTACAAAGCTCACCAGCCTGGCTTTCTGGCTGACTTTGCACCAGAGCAGATTCCAAAGGGGCTGGCACAGCCCACCCCACTGGCTGATCTGTGATGGCAGGAACTCCCACGTTGTAAGTGGTGTCGAGCAAAGTGCAGAGCTCATGCCCTGCAAGAGAGCCAGAACCACGCACTGAGACTGAGATACCTCGAAATCTGCTTCTGACATGAATATGTTCTGGGATGATCACTAAGTGTGCTTAGCTTCACTTTCCCCTCTGGCATTGTGACATGGCTAAAACTATAAAAACCTAAAGAAAATATGATTCTGGCTTAAAAACATTTTTCAAAGACATGCCAAATACTTTTATAATGCTGAAAACACCAGGAGCAGAAGGGGGAAGAGAAGAAATAAAGGAGATTAAAAGCGTGAAAAGTGGTCAGCGTGTGAGACTGCAAAAGGCATAGAGGTACAAAACCCATGGCACAGTCAAGAAAGGGGATGATCCAGAGGCAGGGAGCAGCCTGATGCTAAAGGAGGGAAGGCGTAGAGGAGAGTCACAGTGGGAAGCTAAGTGAGGAGTAGAGGACTGAAGCTGTCAGTGACAGCAGAGATGCTGCACAGTGGAGCAGGCACTCCTCCACTGAGTGACACACAGCACATGCCTGACTGACGAGTGTTACTACGAGATGGAGCTACTGATCCTTCCCAGTATCTAGCTCCGGAAATGTGCTACTCCTTCTGCCTTCTAAATATCTTTTCAGGAGACAGGACCAATAGACAATTAACACTGGATTGGAAGTCATCCATCTGAAAAGGTTAGAAATCACTTGTTTGTCATATTTTGGTAGTTTCTGTGTATATATTTGTGCTATCCACTTTCTCTTTTTAAAAGTGAAGCACATCACCTAGACCATTCAAATACTTTGGCCTAACAACTGATCCATACAAAGAGGGTTATGCTGTTCAAAGAATAAGGGGAAAGTCTTCTGGCTTATCTAGACCAGATCCAAGCATACCAAACACTAAGAGAAGTGTCCAAGGATTGCCAGAATACTGGGTTGAAATGGCAGTGTTTAGTTTTCAGGAAACCAGCTGGTTCCTAGGATGATGGACACCTGGGGAAAGTCTGAATAACTAGAAAAGGCCATGAATCACAGGTCAGCTTGGAATCCATGGGAGCCATAAAGGAGCCATACAAGTCATAGAACACCTAACTCCAAGACAAGCTGTTCTGTTTGGCTGTTTTCCAACCCTATCATTTTTCCTAAAAGACAAGAATGACAAGACAAGAAAGACAAAAAGACAAGGTTTGGTGTGGCCCAGGATGGATAGACATCACATCACATCACATCACATCACATCACATCACATCACATCACATCACATCACAGGCAATTAAACTGCCGCCAAAAGCATTGCTTGGGAAGATTTCCATTGTGTCTCTCCTGTACAGCCCTCACTCTTCCTGCAAACTGGACTGCCTACCTGATTATCTCCTCAAGCCCAAGGCCTTGCCAAGCTGGAGGACCAGGAGGAAGGTCAAAGTCTAAAACTGGGCTCATGGGTGAGCAAGCTCGTTAGTCAGAGACAAGGGTCTAGCAGATGCTTAGAACATGGCAAATAAAAAGATGGAACTTTAGGCAGAATGGCAGAAAAGAGTTATCCAGAGGTCCAGGAAAGGGGCAGACAGGTGCCTCCCAGGCTCTCAGTGAGAGAGGCTGGTGAGAGTCACGATCCTTCACACTGCAGTACCTCTGACTGCAAGAAAAGGTGATAGTTTCAACTTTTGCCCATGATCTACTGAAACTTCGGTGCAACCAGGGTATGGAGCACCTGAGCTTAACATTCTCATGGGGCAGCCAATTGTAGAGAGTGAAGGAGAAGGAAAAAGAAGTGCAAATTACAGACTGGAGTGCACTGGAAAAGGGTGCCGAGGGGAAAAACAAGGTGTGCTTGCTCTCAGCGCAGCCTATTCTTGGAGCATCGGTAAACAACAAATCCTTTGTTTCATCCCTACTGATTCGTTAAATGTCAGTGTCTTTGCCCCTGCCAGGTGTTACCTATAAATAATTCTGTCACTCAACTACATCACGTGCCCAAAAAGGGAAGACTGAGCTGAACAGGACCAGAAGGGATTATTTTAATTTAAGAAAGAGCACTTACTAGGTAAATAATCAACTACTTGCTCACTACAGACACCCTCAGGAGAAAGAAAGCAGAAAGTCCCCTAGAAGTACTCTTAGATCAGAGACAATACAGTGGTGCACCCACAGTGCCAGATGTGCCACACATCTGCAGTGAGCCTCTCTGGGGCACAAGCAGAAGCCCAGGCATGTTGCTGCACAGTTTATTGTACATTTCACAGAACCTGGCCTAAGCTGGGATTAGTTTCAAGACCCAGCACTGCCAGTGATATTACTCATATCACTTTGAGAAAATCACTTGCCCTCCATCTGTCTCAGTTTCTTCACCTGTGAAACAGAAGCTGATAGTGGCTTTGCAATGCGTGACTGCTTTTCTGGCTCTGGCTTCTCCACCTGCTCTACAGCTGCTGGCACTGCAGTCTGCAGGTGGGTCTGCTTTCTGTAGCCTTAAGGGAGGCAGCTTTTGCTGTAAGAGACCGTGGCTGTACGAATATATGAGCAGAGCAGTCAGTGCTACTGTAATTATTACAGACAGCAGTAGTGGCTGATACAGCTTCTCTGAAAATGTGATTATGGCCCAGAGAAGGCAGCTGGTGGAGACATGGAAGACATGCACGCCTACCACTTTCAAATCCTATTTGTATTCATAAATGTGAACCCACTGCAAGGTGATTTACTCCTACCTTTCAGTTAGCCAGGTAAAATACCCTCAGGAGAATACCCTCCCTGAATATCACACAGAAATATCTGAATAGTTCCTTTGTGACCATTCCCCAGTGTAGACACTCCCTGACGAGGCTCTGGCCACTGCATGCACTGGGAATTCTCCACCTAACTTGGGAGAACCACCTCTGTCACACATAGCAGAAAGGAGACTTTGCATAAAGGAGGAACCAGAAACTGCACTGAGGATAGATACTGTTCTGCACAGAGTAGTGAGCCTCACAAATTATTTTTTATCAGTTTTCTGAGGACAGCAGCTTTATATTCAATTGATACAAGAAACACAGCTGTAGGCTTAGGGGGTTGTATGGATGAGATTACTTCTTTCTCTCTTTTTACACACCTGCTCTCCCAGCTACTGTTCTTATTAAGCATTTAGGGAATAGGAGGAAGGGGACCAGGAGAAGAGGGGATGAAACAGCAAAGCTGAAGGCAGATGCTAATGTTAGTTTTGTGAAGAAGCTAATCAGATTTTGTTTTTACACAGTAACTTGAATTTTGCCATGCAAAAGGAAGAAATTTAAAATAAAGCTGTGACCCTGTTGTTCTCACCAACAGAGTAAATCACATTTTAAAAAATGTTGCACACTCAAACATGAATGATAAGGTTTTCAAAAGTGAGCAAAAGGGAGGTTTGGATTTTACTCCAGATTTCACTAGTTCCTCACTACTCGGACATACTCCTGATTTCAGTGCCATGAGTAAGAGGCATTACATAACTATGCAAAATGCCAGAGATGTGGGGGCACGAATCCTGTCGGGGCTCAGGTATTAGACTATGACTCTGAAAATATTGCCATGATTTCCATAGCAAATCCACTGAGTCATGGAAATGTTAGGGATTATTCACACTGTGGGAGGAGTCAAGGAAACCCAGATCTGGAAGGAGAACTTTTACACGAGCAAGCTTCTGCTTAAGGCAAGCAGAGAGCACTTTCTGATCCATCTGCAAATACCCTAAATGTCCTTTCAGCTAATTGCACACGACGAACAAATGTTTTTATACACCCTGCCCACTCTGTCTTAGGTACCTGTGTACAAGGATGCCTTTGGTATCACTCCATATTCAGCCAGCCTGGGTCTCCTAGAGCTTTTTTATACTACACAAATGCAAAGAATTGGCAGCATATTTATCCTTACGTTGGCCAACCAGACTGGAACTTCTTGACAGCAGGCCCAGGGCTGAGGACACAGAGATGAGAGAGGAGAATCTCCCTGAGTGAGGGGATCACACGGGCTTGAACAAGCAGCTGTTTGCTTTGATTTCAGAGTGATAATAATCTTCCAAACGGTATCTTAGTGCTCAGCTGCTGCAACACAGTTTTTGGAATCAAATTACTAGAAAGGTCAAAATCATTAACATGTGCTTTAGGAAGAAGCAAAATACCAGGCAAAACCTGTAAGCTCCTACTGCTGAAATATGTCCCCTGGACTAGCAGATGCTACTATTTTCTTCCTTTCACTGTAGGCAGAAGGGTGTCCTCTCACCAAGGGAACAGAGAAGGAGGTCATTCTGCTTGGAGTTCTTTCAAAAATGTGCAAGGAGGCGGAGACTCTTGTGACTTTTTCATAATTTAAAAGGCACAACACAGTATTAGAGGGAATGAATGAATAGATTATGCCCCTCTTACCTGACACATTCTGAACCTGTGCAGGCTCTGTAGGGCCTCTTTGGCACTGCTGGCACAATTGTCCCAGGGTTAAAAGAGTACATAGTTATTATTGCTCCTACATCCAGCAGAAGATTACTGTGGAGTTGGTGCTACAGCCAAAGGACAAGACCTAAGAAGAGAATTTTGTTCATGCCTCCATTACATGTGTTGGGGCATAAGCATAATAATGCTTTCACTACAGTTCCTCTTCAACAAGAGTGTTAAAAATCAAGAGAAAAATAAGCAGAGAAAGGCTTCCACAATGTTTGAGCTACAGCTTTGTCTTCCTTGTTTACCAGATACCTCTGTGAGGCCACCTGAAGACACCTGATGCCACAACATTGCATTAATCATCAAGATAGCTGGCAGATCAGGGCAATGTATTTTCCTTTTGAAAGCATTCAAAGTAAAGTTAAAACATCTGTTGAAAAACAGTGTAGAGTTTCTAATGGAGGCTTATTTCAGATGCATCATGAATACTTTACCTCTTTGAGCTGGGCCTCACTAATTAAAAGCCAATCTTACATTCTCCAAAATATGGCTAAGACAACACTGAACACAAGGAGGAGACTGTGCTCAGTCTGTGTTCTCTGCCCTAAATTTTAAGGTTTATCAAGACAAAGTGTACACAGGCCTCTCTCCCACTGCAGCATTCAACCACCTCGTCCTATGAAAGTAAGCTGCCTCTACATTCCATACCCTAGTGGTGCTTTCATACCCCGGACAGATAATAGGATTCACCTTGATATGACAGTACCGGTGTCTCTAAAGTAATCTGGCCCATGAAAAATCATCTTTCTAATCCTTGAGAATGTCATCTGTATTAGCTGCAGCCTTTCTGGTATGAATTCTCCAGAGTGGATTCAATTTCACACAAGTCCTAGCAAGACAGACCATCCTAGGCTAGGAATTCATACCCTTCACAGCCTTTAATCTTCAGAGAGACAAGCAATCACTGCTTTCCCCATAGCATCCACCTTTAAACCTATATATAAGTTTTCCTTCCCAGAGCAGGGAGGTTCGACCTGGGAATTTGGAGGTCAAATGCTTTAAACTGTCTTGCCCGATATCTCCCTTTCCCATTTGAACACGTTTATGTACAACACTGCTTGTTCACATACAGTCTTCACCTTCACCTGCATCATTAAGTTAAGCTTTTCCACAGCATTTTTTCTCATCCATTTCCCCTTGACCCACAAAATCCTGTCACCTGAGTTTAATGAGCCATTGAACTTGGCTTAGGTTCAGGTTGTTAGCCACTGTGTACAAAACTGTTAGTCTTCCAGTGCTTTCCCATAACTTCCCTTGGGCTATGTATTCTTGGCCAGCTACCTACTCATGAATTCTATATCAGAAACGACCCCTCACCAAGACAGTACACACCAGGCTTAAATCCACCTGGGTACAGTCTGATGGGCAGGCAATATTTGCCGTATTTCTGTGGAGACAAGCAGCCCAGGTTGCAGTTACCCAGGAAAGAGTGGATCCCCAGGGTGCTGCAGGGCTCAGGACTGGAGAGGTGCTCACAGAAGCCTTCCAGCCTCACCTGAGTTAGCACTGAAGGACACGCTCCAGTACAGCTGGGCACACATGTATTCGTGTGTCCTACCCAAACCTGGCCCAAGGTCATGAACAGCAAAAATGTACTTCTCATGCCTTTTCTGAGAGTTCACCTTCACTGTATGCCTTGCATGCCCCTTTTTCAGTGGCAACATGATTATTCTCACACTTATTGCAGACCCCTTCACAGGTACAGTCTGACTTTTTATTTTTTAAAATTATTTCTTCGCATGACTGCATTGGTTAAAATACTGCTACTGCAATCAAGTGTTTTGGTTAACAGCTGAATAAATGCTTGAAGATACGAATAATTACCCTAATTTGCTCTATCAACCCCACACACCAAATTTAAAGACTCTTGCAAGCACCCCCACTGGAGAAAATATGTCAGAAACAGAATATTAGGGAAGATGTTGCTCTGTGCTCAAGAAAGACAATTCAGGAAGGCTGTATAGAGGTCACATTTAGTTTGTTTTTAATGTTTTAGAAGGGGAGAATCTTTTAAACTTTCAGAACTTTTAAACTGCCTCAGGACAGTGTCTCCTTGACCCCACTTTCTCCAGCGGAGACCCCTCACTCTTTAGATCTGGACAGTTGTTTGAACCAGAGCAATATAGCTGCAGTCATGACCTTGCTCTCTCCTTTCCCCATTACCACCAATTTCTTTGATGGTTAGTACTTTTGGGAGCAGTGGGAGGATTGTGTCTGTCTGATGATGAGGTCAGGACTTGTCTTTGTGCAGGAATATAGCAGATGTAGTGAAAACACAAATCCTCTGCTTCTCTTTTTTCTCTGAGGACTTTGGCATTCAGCATGTCCATGCAGAATTTCCTCAAGGAATGGAAAGGGCTCAGAAATGAAAGAACTGGCTTCAGGCCAACACTTGGTCCTTCAGGCAAACTCCTGAGATGCCCTATATGTGAAATGAATTGCAGACCTCTGCCTCAGAGGGAATTAGAGTTAATAGCTTAATGTTCTCAAAGAAAAGGAAAAAAAAAAAAAAAAGAAGCCATGCAGGCATTTTGAACCTCCTCGCTGCTGGGCTGTGCATTTCCTCCTTAAAGCAGTTTCAGGAGAGATGGTTGTTAGGGAGAGGGAGTAGAATCCCATTTTGTATGCAGATTTCAGTGCTGAATTGAAGGTCTTACGGTCTCATGATGTCAGGGCAGCAGCAGCAGTATCTGGCCAGTCCTTTTGCAGTGATCATCAGATGACCTTGAGATTTTCCCAACCAGGGCAGTACGGTTTCTATAAATATTACATTTTCCAGGATCGTGTTTTCAGCTGTACCAGAGACAATCCTAGTGAAGAATTAATTCAGTTGGGCATACCCTCCATTCCTTCTCACCCCTTCCCTCTCCCTCCGCACTGGCCTTCCCTTACTCTGGGTTGTAAAAAAACCCTCTGAGATTTCTCTTTTAGCACTGACCTTCTGAGCTATCTAATGATGAAGATAGGAAGAGGCTGCAACCAGACAGTAGAAAAAGAAACCTCTTTTGCTAGCAGGGAAATGTGTGAGTAATATACACACTGTTGGACGGTGGCCAAATCACTCTAGTAACGGCTGCTAGTTCCCCTTACCAGGAAAATGATCAAATGAGAAAGAGGAGCTGCAGCCGGGTGTCAGAAATGCTGAGTCGCAACCGGAGAGTGCCGCATCTGATGGAAATTTACCCAGGAGCCAGCGACCTTCACATGCTGGGGACGAGGACTGAGGGCTTGTAGGGATATCCTGCCCTCGCTCACACACTGCTGTATTACCTCCACGTCACCACCCAGGCACAGCACACCCTGGAAAAGCAGACCAGGAGATGAGCTCCAAGACAGAGTAGGCTGCCAGGACAGGCTCCATGGCACGAAACAGGGTACTGCTCTACACAGTGTGCAAGGATGTCTGGCCCCAGAGCACTGCCTAGTCCTCGGGGATTACTTGTCTCAGGTAATTAATTGCTGCTCATCTGGCCCCTCCCCTGCTGCTTTGGACACATGGTCTTGAAATGAGACAGCTGGGTCCAGCTGACCCATACCTGGGGCTCCCACAACAGGAGACAGGAGGCAGCAAATGTGACTTCACAGCTCCCTGCTTTTAGGGCTGTGCCTTGGATTGAGGTAGAGCTTCCCCAGCAGCTGCTTCAGTGTATGCCCTGCAGCCATTTTCACGTGATTTCAGGCCCATGTTGGAAGCAGAATGCAGGAATACTCTGGCTTCACTCTTGTCAGAGAGTCTCAGGTTTGGGATACCACCAACATCTCATCCTCTCTCCTGCATGCTGGGACATAATCAATGGCTTTGCCTGCAAGTTTTCAGCCTCTCCCTGAAAGACGATGAGAAGTGGGGGAGGATGTGCAATAATGCCAGAGGACAAAGGATACAAGACAGTAAGTGTTGTAGTTGAAAACAGAGGACAACTACATGCATCGAGCTCAAAGATAGAAAAAAGAGGAGAGGTAGCTGGTGCTGCAATGATGGGGATACTGGCTAGATGGTGCTAGCACATACTCCTGTGCTTTTGTCATGAACTAGTACAACATTATTACTGCTTTTCCTTCAGACAGAGGTTTCATTTCCATTGCAAGAGCTGGAAAAACTACTCTGTGTTGATGGTATTGCTAATAGAGAACTGGTAGTCCCCAGTGGAGTTCTTGTCCCTGTCAAAGATGAAGGGCTTCTGGAATATGAGAAAGATAATGCTCTCTTTGCAGCACAGGGGAATGATAAGCAGCCGTCTCAACCCAGTACTCCTGTGTTGGCTAAACATGACACAAAATATGATACCCGCCTGACGTCATCCCTGAAATCACCCCTTTTCACGCTGTGCTGCAGAAACTTGTTCTTAATCCTCTGGACTAGACTGGATTAGGCTCTCCTGGCTGTGCTACTAGAGCCGGCTCCAGTCACCAAGGCAACGCAGGCTCCTCAGCCCACGCAAGGAGTGTATCCACGTGGTGAGGTGAAGATCCTGGCTCCAGCACACCCAGTCCTGCAATCCACACACTTCTCATCTGCACATTGTGCTTTTTATTTGGCTGTATCCTGCTTGTGGCAGAGCATCTGTATGGCCCTTCAGAAGATCCAGGACCAGGTATGACAGATCCTGCGCCTACCGTGGTGAAAACCAATGGGCTTCTGGGACACCTGCTGGTGGACTGGTGCTTGACACACAAGGTCCTGAGAAGTTCAGGCCTGCACAAGGACTATTTCCAAATTCCAGAGCTTGGATTAAATGTCTCCTAGTTCTCTTAGTGAACATCTGTGATGAACAATGCAAACTGAGGGTAAATCAGAACTTGAATACAGGTTTAGACCTAAAATGAGCTCCCTATATATTATGGCTTACACAGAGCTCAGCCACCACTAGAGGGAACAGAAGGCCACAATGAATGATAAAATTACAAGATTGCTCTCTAAAACAAATGCAGTCAATGATAAAATACTAGCAGACATTCTCCATTAGAACTGGAGAAGAAATATAGACATCTCCCAGTCTGGTCAGAGGAGGAGGTGGAGACTGGAAATGGAGAACAAGTAGGGGGTTTTTATCTTTGCCTGTCCTCCAAGCCCCATCACTGACTCCTCCTACAGGCAGAGGATTAAAAGCAGACACCTTACATCCAAGTCTCCTTGAAGCTGTTGATAGGAAATTAGGCAAATCTACTGGCTAGGACAGCATCTATTTGGCGGAAAAGAAGATATCACCTTTTTTGTGTGTATGAAAAAAAGAGCTTACAAGCATCCCAAACCCTCTCTTTGCAACAGGCATATGTTGCACATGAAAGAAGAACCAGCTGGGTTTGCTGTCCTGGGCTCTCTCCTGGGTGCTCTGTGAACATGTAGCTCTGCTCTGGGCTGCACTGTCCAGCCAGCCTTGTCATGCCCAACAGAAATAACCAATATATCCAGGCAGAAAGTGGAAGTAAAATTTTTTCTGAGAGGTTAGAAATAACCTCAGCTTCAACAGCCAGTTATTCAGAACTGAGAAAAATGGGAACTAACAACTGAGAATAAACAGTACAAATCCCTGCAAGTCCTTGCCTGTTCTCAGGGTTAGCAAGGAAAGGGCTTCACCAGTCCCTGCTGCTGACTGCTCCTTCAGAGCTGTTCACACTGCCATAGGTATCCTTTGGTATGTGCTGTGACAAGAGCAAGGGGCCTTGCTGGGTACCCTGATTCCAGGCACTTCACAGCAACCCTTCTGCTAGGTGATGGTGCAGGGCAGCCAGGAGCCAAAATGGATACAGGGCAGAGCAGTCCTCACATAGTAATTCTTCCTAAAGTTTAAGGTCAGCTGAAGAGTAGTGTGGGAAGGAATTGCACTCTTACTGCCTTTTGTGTTAATCATTTCAGCTTATGTTTAAGTCTTCCCTTTTCTAGCTCATGGATTTATATGCCTTCATCCCCTGTTTTACTATGTCAGTACTATGCAGTTTGGAAAACTGCACTGACTTCCAAAGACTTGCTCGTGATTCACACTGCTACAATCAAGAGGAAAAGCATTACTGTTCCCAGGGATGAATCCTGAAGGTCTCTTGATCTTTGAAGCTGTTACAGGGAAATTTGTAGTACAAACAGTCCCATTAATGGCTTTTGTCCATATGACTCATCTTGATCCTGTTAACTGCTACTAACCTATTTCCTAAGAAATACACTTTCTTAGCTTTAGGCCAGAACTGTTTGGTCCTGCCTCCTTATGCACAAGTTTTCCTCTAATTCCTGTTGGTGCTACCCTGCTTGGCATGGTGAATCATTTCCCCTCATTCACACAAGCAAATCTCATGCAGCTCTGTGCAGCAGGTATCAAGAACCTATCAGTCACGCTGCAGTGAGAAACTCAGTTCAGAGGCCCTCAGCTGAGCAGAAGCCACAGCACAGCTCCAAAGCTAGCTCATGTATTCTTTTCTGGTCTCTCTTTTCCCCTGGAGGAAGAGGAAAACTTTGGGTTAAGTACAGCTACAGTCACCATGGATGCCTGGCATGGAAATCAGTGGAAGGGCATGAAAACTAGTCCAGTCCCTGTGATGGAACTTTTCAGGTGAGAAGGTGCCTTTACCCTTTCCTCCCACGCTCAAGGGCCAGTCCAGATACCCCCATTGTCTGCCTAGCACAGCAGCAAAATTCTTATCCAGCAGCAAGAATTTCACCCACAGGCTGGCTCTTAGATGTGCACACACACATGTTACTGATGCACTCATGGCCTGTCTTCCTCTGTCTTCATCTTCAAATGTCAGTCTCACAGCAGTTCTGGTGCTGACTCACTCCAAGCACGCACTCTGGCCTGCCCGTGACCTGCATGTCTGAGCAATTCTCCTAGGCCAGCTTGATTTCAGACCTTGGCTGTGGCAGGAATGATATGTCTGGGAATAAAGCTCAACTCCTTTGTCATTGACAAGGAGGCCTCTGGGTATCCTTTGACCTAATGCTGCTGGTGAGATGGGCTGATGTCACAAAACACAGCAGTAGGAACAACTCAGAGGTCAGGGAAATGCTAGCCTGAAGTTTCAGATCTTTTGTAGGGGCAGAATGACTGTAAGCCTCTATTTGGATCCCAGTTTAGGCTTGGAATTTGAACCACAAGAAAACAGCAGAGTAGCTGAATCCCAGATCTGGAATTGGGCTTCTATCTAATCTTTTCAGACAGGTGCTTCAGGATTTTTCCATGAGACCCTACACTACCCAAAGAAGAGCATTGTGGCTTCATCCCACAGAGCTGTAGATTCTCTTATCAATTGTTATGTTCAATTCTTGACCTGATCACCATGGGAAAGCTGTTTCTAAAACAAAAGGTGTTTTCACAGCACACAAGGCTAAGAAATGAGATTCTGCTGTAGAGCAGATTTCTAGCATCTTAGAAAAATCTGGCTTGTCCAGACTTCAGTCATTTCTAGAAGGCTGAGCTTTGTAATACTTTGCCCCCTCTGTTACCAGGAGCTTTGCTCTTGATTCCTGTGGGGCCAGGGTTTATTTTAAGGGCGTTTCATCTTATCAGAAACCAAATGCACTTCATACACTCTGTGCAAATGGGCCATTCAGGGAAATGCTATCTCTATAGGACAACCATGGGCTGACAAGACATCCACATTCATATAAAAATCCCCATGTCAAGGCCCTAATTTTTCTGAAAATCTTTGCCTCCAAGTGCTACGCAAATTAGGCGGTTCACCTTGGCTTCCCTCTGGTGGAAAATAGGCTGAATCAAGAGAGGACTTAGAAATAGGACTTGACAAAGTGTGTAATTCTTTAGAGCAATTAGGGCCCCAGCATGGGATAGGAGCTGTGCACTTCACCACTCTTCCCTGTGTTCATGTCTTAACATCCACTTGAGAAGTTTGACATTGCTCAACTAACAAAATACGGCTGAAACATTTGAACGAAATAAAAGCCAAACAAAAAATGAACTGTCTCACAAGTCAGCTCTGCAGCTCTCAAGCCAGCCCTCTTTCCCTGCAGCCAGTCTGATGCCAAGATATTGCCATACCTTTGGCAGGAAGTCACACCTGAAGAAAGGAGAAGTGAAGCCATACATTACCTTAGCACAACCACACCGATGCAGGTAAGCCTCAGGGAGGTGGGGAGCCCATGCTTGAGATATGGAGAGAAACTTGTCCTATGCCCAAGGGCCTCACACCAAAATCATGCATTTTAATATCTGCATTGCACATAATCCCTGACAGTCTCTAATTTTGGAGGGATAAAAAAATATAAATCTAAAGAGGGAGTGGGATACATAAATACATACAGTATTTTACTAAATAGATTGCTTTTTTCACACCTGTTACCTCATGAGCATATCTTTACCTACAATGAGATAAGAGTTGTGGTGGCTGTCAGTTTGGAAGCTCCATTAAGAAGTGTTTCTGTCAGACAGCTTTCTTCTCTCTCTTTCTTACAAAACCAAGGCTGCTGTGGACTGCAAGGTGATGGTCAGTGAACCTCAACAAGCCAAGAGATGGTTCAAGCAGTGCAGACTGGTGATTAAGCATTAACAAACATCAGTCAAAAGTACAGCAAAAGAGGGTATCAGAGAGCAGCAAAACACGATCCTGCCGTGAAGCTCCAGTGAGGTATGGAATATGTCACATCTCCCATGGCGAACCCCTTTCCCTTCCTACTCTTGTCAAATCCTGTCCCCTCTCCAAAATACTTCTCTTTGCAAACAAACAACAGGGGTGAGGTTTACACAAGGGAAATTCTTGAGCATGAGATGCAGAATACAAAACACATCAGCCTGAAAAGTCCAGCAATCCATTATCATAAGCTTACATGAGCCACATTTTCCATGTTTCTAAAACACAACCAAAGTAGCTAACATCTCTTATGTGGCAGGAATCCAGAGAAAGAGGCAAGCCAAAGCAAGACTGGGCAGTCCTCCAGAAGAATGGGTTAGCTTCAAAAGCTGAAGTGCACTTAAAACTTTAAGGGGGAACAAGAGGCCAGCTTTAGATGATGTTTTGTCAACCATACATGGATTTCCAAGCTGATGAGAAGTTCCTCTCGTCAGATTAAGGATTAAGCTATAATTATATTAAGATATAATCCACCATTAAACTATAGTTTCATACATATGAATGATGCCATTTAAGTAACAGGAGCAAGTTTCATCATTCCATCAAACAGCTGACACTTGCTGTTTCCAGTATACTCTCTGCTCCACACACGGGGTAAATTTCCTTACTTAGCAGGAGTCCAGGGCAGAAAGTAGAGAGGATTGCTTCTACAGATGAAGAGTGCTTAGGAAATTCTGAGTAAGACAGAATTACCAACACCTAGCAAGAAGTGGCACAGACCCTGTAACTGTCTCTACTCTTGTAGAAAACAGCCCAGCAGGAGTTCATTTCTTGTCCCACCTGAAAACTATCATTTCCTCCAGTACTAGATCATCTTATATGAGGCTGCTGATCCTTGGAATTGGCTAAATACCTTGAGACTATCACAGCCATGTTGTTACTCCAGTCACTGATGGTTTTCTTGGGTAGAGGTAATTGGAACATGGTATGAAGGCAGATCATCTACTAGCCATTTTATCAGTTGGGGGTTACTCTTTTTTATTGCTCTTTTGCCATGCCTTGTTCATACAGATAACTGATAGCTGATATAAAACAAGTGAGAAGAAAAACAGGTCTTTTAAAATCAAGATTTCTTTCCTCTGAGCACACTCAGACAAAAGACAGGGTTTCAGAGGTCTTGTGGTGCTTTTAGAAGAGAGACAGGGAGAGACAAATCATTTTAGGGAAGCTTTGAAAGGCTAAGTAATCCCACCTTTAGTGATCTGCAGCGTGCATGTTGCATTGAGCAGGATAAAGGGGTAAGCGACTACAAGCCTGCTTATATCAAGCAAGTGCAGAGAGAAGAGCTATTCACAACACAAAAACACTGTCATGACACTTAACCCTGCTCTGCTGCCCCAGTGAAGGGAGCAAGGACTGATTCAGTTTGGAGACTGAACTCCTACCTCTATCCAGGAGTGAATGTGAGGGAGTCGGAGCACTATGAAAGAGGAGAGGAGTGGAAAGCAAAAAAAATTCTTCTTCTCTTATTGAAATTGGCAGACAGCTCCCCTGGTGTCCTCACATTGGCAAAGAGCCTCCCCTCCTGCTTAGCAGCTGCCCCTTGTTTCAATGTATTAAAAACAAGATAACAAATCTATCCAGAAAAGACATTTACACTGTGACTAAAATACAAAGAGAGCCCACATCAATACAAATCAGAATTTTGAATTGGCTGTTCTTACTTCCCACAGTACATTGCCCAGAAGTTTTTAAAATAACCACGTGCAGAATTTATGGGGTTTTTTTTTGAAAGGTAAAGAGGAAAAAATACCAACCAGGAAACTCACTCAAACCCTAAACACTTCCCTTTGACCAGCTGTTGTATACACAGATGATTGTCCTTTTGTTGGGGTGCACTGCAGGGCAAACCCTGAAGATTTCATCCAGGAAGAATCTGGGGATTTTTTCAAAGTGAGAATACTGAAAGATAATTTGTCTAAGGAATCTTTTTTGAAATACTGACTGGGAAAAGATGGGATCCATCCCCACTGCACATAGCCATACAGAAGATTGTGAGTCCAGAAAGTCCCATGGAAAGCTGTTCTGAAGTCTACACACACTGCAGGCTCCACAACATTTCAGAATGACCTGTTTATAAAGCAAAATACTAATGGCCTATAACAAAGTTGAAAGCCAGCACTATAACGGGCCACAGAAAAAAAAAAAAGCAGGAGAAATGAGAATTACTGGCAGTGTCCAAGGTCCCTGAAATAGCTGGGAACTTGCTATGGAATTTCCTAGCTGTTACCATGTGAAAGAGAAGCAGGACTGGCAGCGTGTAAGTCTCCATGGCATATGAAGCGTTTGGGTATCAGATCCAGATTCAGAAATATGGAAAACAAACCCCACTTTCAGGGATAAGACCTGCTGAACAAAAGGATAAGACATTGGCATAATGGTAGCAGGAAAGGAAGACAGGAGGGAGAGGAGGCACAAAGAATGGGAATGGCTAAAAACAGGGAAAGAAATGTTGGTGAACTGTTAGGGTTTTTAAAATGCCAGTTTTGTTATAAACTCAGTGCATGACCTTGACGACAGGTAAACCTTACCACACTTTTCCTCAGTTCCCCATGTCTGTAAAATAGATACATTTCTGTACCTCAAGATTCTTAAATGGAAAGTGCTGGAAAGCACTGGAAAGCTATAAAATATACAGTGTAAAAAAGTATCAATCAGGCATAAGAAGAAAAAGCCAACTCAGAAAATAATCACTGGTATCTGTGGAAAAATGTCATTTTGGATGCCATAAAGAGCTATGCCATTTACATTCTTAAAAAGAGGCATGGCTGAGAAAAGCAGCACTCTCTTCTTATTACCACGGACGTCCCAGCAAACCTTCCTGCTGAAAGAACAGACTGTAAGCAAATAAATGTTGATGTGATTGTGATAGTAATTGATGAAGGAAGATCAGGATCTCATTGTGTTCAGCACTGTGAAAACCTAATAATCCTTACTCCAGAGCCTCATATTTAGACTGTGAGCAAAAGACAGTAAAGGATAGAGTGAGCTGGTAAGAGAAGTATACACAGCAATGAAATTGCCTTTTCTAATTGGGTTTCATCTTGGTGGAAAGATAAGTGATCTCACCATCCAGGCCTCGTGTTTATAGGAATCTGTCTGCTGTGTATGAAAGCAGGCAGCAGTTTGGTGTGGAGGACAGAGACTGTATCAGGGAATTCGGTGAGCAGTAATTACATGCAAGTTATTATCTCTGCAGTGGATAACAGCAAAGAAGGAATTTTGGCAACATCCTCTCCAGGATTTTGCTGTTCCTCAGGGAATCTTCTGACTAAGTGAAGGGCACTTATGAGGTACACGATTTCATTATTTCTGCAGGTTGGGCACTCTTTTGCCTGCAGTGCTGCAGGGATCTTAGCATGCAGCTTGGGATTTTGCCAGTCAGCTCACTGGAGTATTGAAGCAATGAAGCCAATGCAGCAAAAATGCTGATTGTACTACAGTCTAGGAGAAATTCTTTTCGTATTCAACTCACGTCAAAGCCTGTTACAACGTCATAAATCCTCTGTAGCAGCAAGAGAGGGACAAGGGAGAGAAGCCTGCTGTCTCTGCTTTTCCTGCACAGTCTATTCTCAGCGCTGTGCGTCACGCTCTCCTTCATCACTCTCCATCACTTCTGCATAGTTCAGGAAGATTCTGACATCCGGGTTTGCAGTGCTATGAGTTAGCAAAAGCCTTTTCCACCACAATCCAAAGACCAAAAAAGCCAGAGAGTTTCTTGCTGTCAAACCATGTTTTTGCTCTGAGTAAACTTGACAGAATAAATAGAGAGCCCCCATAGCGCCAATATTAAAAACAATTTTCAGAGTACAACAGCACTTTAAATGAGGAAAAAATGACACAAGGCTCTCAGAAGAAATAAAAGCAGATGTAAATGTCAAATTCATTTAATGTCAGGAAATCGTATATCAAGAGAGACAAGTCCATAGCAATTATTATAACCACCGGCTAAGAAACAGTTTTTTGTTTTCTGCTGAGTAGTTGGGAGTTTTTTTCCCCCATCTTCTTCCACAATAGCCCAAGACTGTGAGCTCACTTGTGAAAAGACAGAGAGCAAGAAGCAAGCAACAATAGCTAATAGCTGGAGAACATGGGTATTTTCTTGGGGTTGCAAGACATCAATTATCAAATCTGTAATGAGAGAGTAACTTAACAACTGAGTTTACAGCATCAGGCCAGAAATACCAAAAATGAGCAGAAGGCCAAACGGGAATACAAAGAGACTAAGTAATTTGTTTAAGGATTCAGAACAGTAGAGTGGCAGAGCCATCTAGAGCTATGACTAAACCCAGTGTGTCAAGATTTATTAACCCAGGATCCCAGGATTTACTAAACCAGCAACTCCCGCTAACTGTTGATATTCTGAAGCTTAGGTTTAAATACACAATAATATTGTTGGAATGATGATGTAAAAAGGATTTCAGGCAATTAGTGGAGTTCTTTTACTGGGGGCAAGGTTGCCATCTGGAGAGCTGCAGCACTGCTGGCCTAGAGACACTGATAGTTTCACAGGCAATTGGTCTAACCCACTGCTGACATAAAGGAACACTGGTGCACTCTTTTTAATTGCTGGGTTTTGGATTTGTCATAAAAATAATGAGGTGAGAGCTGGCAAATGTGTCCAATACAGGCTGGGAAACAGCCTGGCTTTCATTGCATGTGTGGCATGCACTTGCATCCATGTTGCTAAGCATTCTAATGTCACAGAGACAGGACATGCTCCCTAAAGTGAAAAATATACCACTTTCCATATCCTGCTTTGAGGGTATAGTGATAAAGAGAGCTACAGAGCAAGGAGTGCTCAAGTAGCGGAGTAACAGCAGCTTTGATTCTGTTACCGAGTTCCTCTGGTCACAAAGGTATTACATTAGAGTTGTGTAACTTATGCTTTCTGTTTACAGGCAGAAAAATGACAGTCTGTGCATTCTCCATCATTGGAGATATTCAAGACAGGATAAAGCTGTGAGCAATCTGGTCAGATCTTCAGCCAACCCTGATTTGAACAAGAGGTTGATCCAGAAACCTCCAGAGGTCTCTTCCAACCTGAACTATGCTGTGCCCATTGCAACGTAAGGATGGTGTGGTGTTGCTGCCCATGCTTAGTAGAATAGCAACCTCTGGCCTTTATTTCCCAGCCAGAGCCAAGTATTTGATGTCTGCTGAAGACAAACTCTTCCATTTTTCATGCTTCACCAGAAAGAGTCGCTGGGTATGGCTACAGAAGCAGCTCAATCCTGTAGTACAAGACTTATCCACAGGCATTTCCAGTTAGCTTAAATTGTGCGCTCCTAAGCCAATGAGTGCTGACACTTCGCATTGTTCTGTGTGGACATAAAATGTAGCTGGGCATTTAAGTAATGAGCAGAACTTTCTCTTAATCTTGTCATATTCCCTTGAAGGCAGTCATGAACTACAACACAAACTATTCCCTAGTGCCTTTCATGCCTCACCTTATGAATAACCCAAACATACAACTTTGCTTCCAGAGATTTTTTTTAGAGTTCTGCTGATTCTTTTTTGTTCTTTCTCTATCTTTCCATTTACTGGCAAGTATTTTCTCTTCATTTATGCATATAAACCACATCATAACACCAAGGTTACACACTCTCAAGGCTACTCTTCCACAGGCACACAGTCTTTTCTCCTGATGAGCAGTGATTGTAAACGTACCAAAGCTGAGAAGAGACACAGGGAGCACGCTGCCCTAATGAAGTTGTTGGAGCTCTCAGTGCAACAAAATAACCTAGAATGAAGTACAAATAAAAGGAAAGGATAGATTATTCTCTGGGTGTAGTTGGCAAACCGTCAGAATTTGCTGTGATTAGAAAAGCTTAATGCAGTAAAAGCTATGTGGGCCCTTTCCTGCTCCTTGGTGAGCATGGCTACTGCTGGTGTCTAGTGCAGTGTCCGGCACACTGACAAAATACAAGAGTGCTCAAACAAACATGGCCTGCCACGTGGGTTGGCATAAGGCTCAGTAAATTGTGTGGTGCAAAGGCAAATATGTTTGAAAGTTGAAAGCAGGCTCAGAAACTTCGTGGCTCAAGCATATAAAGACCAGAGAGCAAAATCGTGTTCTGGGGCTCTCAGTTATGCTTCTTGTGCCAACGAGCAGGAGTTGTTCTGGCCCAGCCTCACAGAGAGAAGAAATCGAGAAGTAGGCAATTTGTGGCAATGGTGGTATCTGTAACTGCTTGGAAGAACAAGGAGGTGGGAGAGAAGTACACCATGGATCAGAACTAATTATGGCAGTGCAGAACTACTGCAAAAAAAAGGGCGTCGCCTCTTCCTAAAGGACTAGGGTGACCAGCTTTTGTGAATGTCAGAGTAAAAAAAGCTGTACCTTGACAGGACGGTGCAGAACAGGCTAAGTAAATATATTTTTTGTTATATGCCAACTCTATCAGAATGGTATCTAAGCCAGGGCCATGCCAAACTTGCCTGTCACACTCACTGAAATTCATCACCCAGTTGAACTGCAGGACTATCAGGACCTTCATTACCTGCCTGTGCTCTATTTGTTTGAGCAGACAGAAGGACCACAGAGACTGGGTGTTAGATATTGTCATACTCTCCATATTCCACCTTTCTGTCTGCAAAGCCAGATATTTCCCAGGCAAAGGCAACCTTCCAGTGAGCTGTCAGTGCTGTCACCTTTGTACAGCAGCAGAGCAGGAGTTACACCTAATTAGCTGAACAAAGAAACAACAAGGAGGAGCTCTAGACACCCCCTGCTTAAAAGACAATGAAGCAAGATATGTAAATGCCATGTAAAGAGGGACTTGGCAACAGCAGCTGCCAGTCACACTTGGAGGAAGTCTGTAAGCAAAGGTGAGGAACTTGTAGCATGAGAAGGCAGATCTGACCTTCTCATCCACCTGGCTGGGACACCCACAGCAACAAAAACAGGGAGTCTTAGGCATCAGCATGAACCAATGGCCACACAAAGAGGCAGGGACCCAAGAGACTCTCCGCTCTGCAGTGCTTGTTAAGGGGCTAAGTCCCAGAAAGAGGGGAAGAAGAGAACAATGCACAGAACAGCAGGGTCTTTTCTGAGGCTGAGCAGACAGCCCTCAATTGGCACAACCGCAGAGAGCCGAATTTATCATCCACCCACAGCTTCTGGGACTGCCGGCTTGAGCACTCTCATTAGCAGCTTCAGTTCTCATAGGCAGCAAAGAGGGGTGGCATGTAGGGAGGAAGGAGGATGAAGCAGCCTGGAAACTGGGAGGACACAAGGACAACAAAGCAGGGTGAGTGAAAGAGCCAGATACCACCTCAGGACTGTGGTATTATGTGAGTGCAAATGCCAAGGAGCTGCTTCTGGAGCAGAACAATCTGTCCTGTAATGACAGGGTTAATTTTAAATTGGCAGAGAGCTTCTGGGACTTTTTCACTTCCACTGTCAAATCTCTGGGGCTGGCAGTTGCTAATTACAATAATATGAGGTGACAGTCACATGAGATGTGATGGATGGCTGAGCGGGGCTGAAAATCCAGAAGGTCAGATCACAATGAATTATAAAGGGTGGCAGGGTGCAGAAGCCTTTTCTCCAGATCTTCTCTTCCCGTGTCCCCACTTCTTCCCCCCACCATCTGCAGCATCTCAAAAGCAAAACAGTAAAGAGAAATCATTCTCATGACTAGAATGCAAAACAGATGGAGGGCGCCAGGAGCTGGGTTTTAGTGTCACTCCAGCTATCCAAATTCACAAAGCAAACGGCCAAAAGGGACCAAGTAAGCATCTCATTTAATTTCCCACATAACATGGGCTGCCAGACAGCACCTGACTTTAGTGACTGCTAAGGCAAAATCATTATGAACTCTTATTTTGACACAAAGAAGCCTACACAAAGAAAGCACAAAACTGGAATAAAACACCACGAGCTCTGAGTGTTCTTACTCAGCATTCACTTTGCACAGGTCTGAAAGGTCATGCAGAGATAGGGTCCTTTTCACATAAAACGGAGATACTTCTAAGTCACATTCTCAGCTCTGTTTTCCCTTATCTAGCTCAGAAAAAAACTGGCTTTGGTTCAGCCCATTCCCATGACCAGCAAGCGAATTACAGCTACTGCCATTCTCATACAAAAGATCAGTTCAGCCCTGACCTCAGACTTATCCCACGGGTCTGTGCAGAGTTATTATGAGTGATTATTTCAGATTTTCCCCTCCAGCACTTCACAGTGATGCTATGAACTGTTGGTCACAGACCATGCTGGAGAAAGCCATGTGAGAACTTTCTACTGATACTGAAATTTTCTGAAGGAGGAACCCACTCCCCATCCACAAGGGATGGTTTCCATGACATGCATCACAGCTGACTGATCTCTTAACACTGTTCAATCAGACACCTACAGTCACACCCCTGGAAAAGGGTGGCCCATATAAAGCCCCAGGTCAGTAGTCCATGGATTTTGAAAATGGACTGTCTGCTGAGGCCACTTCTATAAGGTGTCCCATGGATGAAACTGAAATAAAAGTGACCAATCTTACATGGGAACAAGCGTTGTGCTTTAAAAATTTTAAAAATGGTACTGGTGCCTCTGTTGTATCTCTTCTCAGATTATGAAGAATACCTCAATAATACTTTGATTGCTTCTTGTAACTTCTACTTTTAAATGTAACATTTTTCCTACCCATTTTATCACAAAATACTTTCTCGATGTTTCAAGAATCAGCTGAAGCTACACATTTTGAGGCCAAACTTCAAACAAGTTGAAAGAAGAAGAGGGTAATTTATCATATACAAAATTCCTAATGTGTTAAGTTTAGTAGCAATTTCACTCAAATGTCCAAGGAGACCACTCAAGAAAAAGTCTCTTTCTGGAGGAGTTATAAAGTTTTAGAATATTTCTGTCTCTGCTGATCTGGTGATGACTTCTCTTCAAAGAAAGCTCTTCAGCTGTATCAGGTGCAAACCAATGAAAGTACAGAGATAGCCAAGCTTGAATTTAGCTCAAAGACTAAATATAACTGTTACATTATTATTTAATATAATTTTTTTTATTAAAGCCTACACATAAATACACACACACACACACGTACACACAAAAAGAATGAGTGATGAAAAGAGGATTCATTTACTCAGCTCATGTATGAAAAGGTCCTGGCAAAATGTTGCCTGCAAATCTGTGAGAAGGTTCAGCACTGACTCAGCCTGAAGCATCTGGCTCTCTTCTGAATCAATGCCACCTGAATTTCCGGTATCCTCAAGGCTTTTTTAATTTCTTTTGGCAGCTTCACCTTCAGGCTCTGTACCCTGAATGTCTAGGCTTAATACAGAAATGGAACTAAAGATTTGGTGTGGGTTTCAAGCTTATTTGCTAAAAGAGAGAGTAGTAACAGCAGCTACAGCAATAAGAAAGACTTTGTTTGCAAAAAGTACTAGGAAAGAACACCTTGCTTTTAGCAGTAAAGTGATTGGAAAGTACCATGACCTGTCCTGACATGTGAAACTGTAACGGCAAACACTGATCAACTTGTCTTTTCCATACTGTAAGGATCCTGGAAGGGTCACTGCAATCACAACAACTTCAGGGATTGAATTTATCAGCATAAGTGGTACAAGTTACTACAAAAGGGCAACTTTTACAGCATGAGGAGCAGGGTGGAGAGGAGCAGCTATACCTCTGCTCTGATGGAAGCCTGAATTTCATTAGGATTAAAACATAGAGGAGGTTGTTCAATTTCAGTGGGTCTGAACAACAACAGTGTAAAAAGCATCAATTTCTGTTCATAAATTGTGCACGACTTCTTACGATATGTACATAATAGTCAAGTTACTAGGTTCCTTTTGCCCATGTTTGAAAATGGCTGTATGGTTAAAAATCCCTTAGGAAATCTATTTGAAATTACTTCTGGGGACAGATCTGTGGAAGTCTGAAATGATGGCAATCAGTTACTGGGTTATTTAACACCAAAATATTCTGGGTAGCCATTCTGAGATGTCTGTACAAACCCTGCTGTTGATAAGGATGCCTCCCCTTGCACAACTCAGCTCTTTTCCAGTCTCCAGCTTTTCCCTACTCAAAGCTTCATGTGAGCAGGGGAAGGTTTGTCACAAAGGTTTGTGACTGTTGCTTTTGAACAGTTTTTGGGGGTAATCTGATCTAGCAATGATGATCAATCAATGAAACAGTTGTTCGCTGATTACCTGAAAATTGGATTTTCAAAATAATAGATCTTAGGCTCATATCATGGCATTTAGATGGTTTCCCAGACCAGGAAAATTTATTTCAGTTGTTTCTTTAACAATGTTTCAGTGTAGCTTTCTTACTCTTTCCTCAGAGACTTTGTGATTTAAGTTTTGCTTTTCCTGTTTGCTTCTATTACTTAATCCATAATTTAATACTACACGTGCAGGAAGGAAGCTATTACAAAAGCAATTCAAAGGCTTATGTTAACTTGGAAAAATAGGACTGTAGCTGGCACTTTTTTTCCTCCACAGCAAGATTCCAGGTGGTATCATATCAGAATTTTCTACAGCTACTTCCAAGGAGAAAACAGCTCTGCAATATCCCTCAGTATCACAGAATCTTAAGTAGTAGCTTTCCTTTCACATGGAAAGAGCTACACAAAGTAGAAGCTGAACCAGCATCTCTGTAGGGAAGTAGCAGGAAGAAAAGGTTGGGAAAATGTGTGCTTTCCCAGGACTGGAGTAGGATTTTAAACTCCAGTCTAGATGCTGGAGTTTAAAATCTCTTTCTAGCCCTGAGGTACTGGTGAACATTGGGCAGATCACTGGACCGACTGTGCAAAGGATTTTAACCTTTCCTATTTTCCAACAGGGTGGTTCAAAAGGCTTCATCAAAATACTTTGAGAACATCAAATGAATGGGGCTACACAAAATACCATTAATAGCAGGAAGACTTGACAAATGAATTCCAGCCTTCACCATAGACATCCCTATAAAGTTGACTAGGATATACCATTATCCCTTCTGAAGCACAGTCTTTCAGAAGCTTTGTCCTCCACAATACCAAGGCCTTTGTAATTCCATTCCAAAAACATAATAAAGGCACTCCAAATCCTCAAACTTTTATGATAACTGACAATGTAGGAAACTTACATATATATATATATATATATATATATAAAAAATCCATGCTGCAAAGATGACAGGAAAAGTAATCTGTAATTGAATTTAATTTACAGCTCCTAGATCATGCAGCCTCCCTGACTCATCCAAGCCACTCTGCTTTATCAGAACTGCCAGCATCACACTGAGACAGTGTGCAATAAAATATGGAAAATATGTTCATAATGTGTGACCTCAGTGATGCTATGAGCTGTCATGAAGAACACTTTCTTCTCACAGTGAAATGCCACGATGTGGTTCATTAGCTTGGAAGCAGACATATATTGCTACTGGTACTGGCACTGCTTCTGCCATACCTGTTTTGTGTACAGAGGGTTCAGGGCTCAGGATACACACACTTAGCCTCCTTCACCAGCTCCAAATGCAAAGCTTCACTTCTGGCTGTAGCCCTGAGTAACATGAGATGGAACCACTCTTGTGCATCTAAATGGTGAGGTGCCGTGAGGTAACACCCTCTTTTGCTCCTTCTGCCCTCAAAGTGGGGTAAAAACTGGCTGCCCATGAGCCAGACCTTTGCAGACACAGGAACTTAAGCAGCACAGATACTCCAATAAAACCACATGACACTACTTTCATGCAACTCAGTTTTGTAGATACAGATCTAGATGTGCCTGTCACTGCTCAAGTCTGAACCCTCACTTTCTCATTGCAACTCTAGCATCTCTGTGTTTGCCAAATAATAAATAAAGCTGTACCATTCTTTCTCCTATTTTAGCATAGAGCTTGGGTGCTAAAATAAAACCTGTTAGGCTGGCTACTGTTATTCATTCAATTAATAGTTCTGCATCTGTGATTTTAGGTCAAAGCACTGAAATCTTTTCTGCATTTCCTGGCTGTATCATGGCATGGCAAGAGAATACTGCAGCATTTCTCCTAATGGCTCCAAAGCACTAATAACACCTACCCACTAAGAAATGGTGCATCTAGTACCTTCAGCAGGAGAGAAACACAGACTAATTCAAGTCAGAAAAAACATTCCTCTTTAGTCCAAACTATGCTAAAAGTTAAGCTAACTCCAAAATTAGGCCAGGGAGGCAGGCTATCAAGAATAATCACTTTTATCTGTCACCACTGGGTAGGACAGAAATTAAATTGTTTGTGTGGATTAAATGCAACATTTTTAAGAGCTGATAAGGAATAAAATTACCAGACAATATACATTCCACACTTCTCCGAGGACACCCCCTTGTCGTGGGGGAGAAGCTTGCCTGCCCTCATGAGGTTGAGAGCTATGCTGGCAGTGGTTTGCGCCTCTGGTAGGGTCTCCCATGCCAGACAGGTCTCAGCTGAAGGGTCAGACAAAGTGTGCCCATGGGCAGGATGGGCTCAATAGCAACCATCCTAGGAGAAGGACAACTCCAACCCCAAACCCGGGCAGATGGAGCTCGCTTAGCCCTGTAAGACCATCCGTCTAAGAGAAGGATACTCTAACCAAACCTACGTCCTGAGGTATTCGCTGTCACCGTCCAAGCTCGCTCGGCTGTGGCAGATGAACCTTAGGAGTAAAGGGTGGGGCCAGTTCTGCGCACGCTGTGCCTCACCTAAAAAATCCATTGCGCAGGCTTGAAGGGTTCACCCACATTTCAAAGTCCTGTAGCGACAGGCGAGGGTCGAAAACGGCAGGTGCAGGAAGTAGCTGGAAGCCGCAGACCCAACCCTGCATGCAGGCGGTTCAGGATATTGGTCGTTCGAGACTTGACCCCTGAGATGACATCTCGTGCGGTTGCACCCTGGACGACCAAGCAGCCTTTTCTAGGGACAGCACTGCTTGCTCCACACGGAGAGGGGCCTAGCAAAGGTGGCCTAAACAAAGCTCATCTCCACACCCGGCTGGATAACCGCGGCCAACCGGCATCTTCCATGAAGATGCAAGATGTCAAACAAGAACAAAGAGATTT
>VZRF01002423.1:2458-21186 GCA_013396875.1 Vireo altiloquus
CCCCACCCGCCCCTTCCCCAATCAGAGGCCACGCCCTTCCGTTCGAGCCCCGCCCGATAGCCGCGCCCACAAACAGAACCCGCTCCCCCCGAGGCCCCGCCCCCAGAGCCCCGCCCCATGCGTGTTCCCGCGCTCGCATTCCCGGGTGGAGCCGACCCGCGGCGGAAGCGGAAGTGCCGATCCGGAAGTATCGGGGGCTCCCGTTGCTGGGTTACCGCGATGTTCCGCGCCGGTAGGACGGGCCGGGATGGGGCACCGGCATGGGGCACCGGCATGGGACTGGGAATGAGGGTGGAGGTCTGGATGGGGATGAGGGTGTTGTCAGCGGCTGGAGCGGGCTGGGACTGACGCTCCGTGCCCTTCCCAGTAACGCGGCCCGCGCTCTCCCCGCAGCTGTGGACATCCAGCCCGCCTGCCTCGGCCTGTACTGCGGCAGGACCGTCCTGTCGGTGAACGGCTCCGTGGAGACCTACGGGGACTGCGGGGTAAGTGCGAGGCTCGGCCCGGGGAGGGGTGGCCCCGTGCCCTGCCGGTGCCGGAGCCCAGGTGGGTCCCGCTGGGAGCAGCACCGCGGCCCCAGCCCAGCCTCTGCCCATCGGGGCTGCTGGCGGCGGGCACTGCTCCCTGTCCGAAACTGGAGCTGCGCCGTGACACGTTTCCCGAAGGAGGTGCTGGAGGCTTGGTGCTGAAGCCGAGCTGAGTGGAGAGGCTGGAAAGGCTGGAACAGAAGGGGATGGTGTGGAGAGCTGTGCTGAAATAAATCATTGTGCTGAAATAAATCACTGTGCACGCTGATTTTATTGGGATGCTAAGGGAGAGCGAGATCCAGGAAGGGTGGGATGAAAGGGAAGCAAGAAACTGGGTAACAGGGGTTGTCAGCAGCCTGGTGAGTGAGCTGAGATGAAAGGGAGTGGTGTGACAGCAGGAGAGGAAAATGGAGGCTTACATGAAGTGTTTTAATCATGCTTCACCCTTGTTTATATTAAAAAATAAGAGCCAGAGAAAGCAAGTGTAAATTGAGAAATTACTGGAGCTATTGTTTCATTTCTTTAAAAATCTGCTATATTTTTTGCCCTGTACTGCTTCAAGCTGCTTTCTCATTAACTGCAGTGATTTGCTGTTGGTACTGGGATTGTAAATACAACCTCTGCTTTCTGTAGGTGTGTCCTAGAGGCCAAAGGACCGATGACAACAAAATCTGCCGGGAATGTATGGGATCTCCGGACCGCTATGACTGGCTGTACCTCGGCTTCATGGCCATGCTGCCCCTGGTCTTACACTGGTTCTTTATTGAGTGGTATTCTGGAAAGAAAAGGTTCGTGTACCCTTTCTCTTGATGAGTTGTTTAAAATTGGGAATCTTTTATCTACAAGTGATCAATCAAAGAAGCTGAACTGAACTATCCAGCAGTTCTTAGACTCCTAGACTGGTTTGGGTTGGGGGAAGCTTAAAGATCATCCAGTTCCAACTCCCTCTCATGAGTAGGGACACCTTTCAGTAGACCAGGTTGCTTGGACCCCATCCACGCTTGTTGGTTGAGCTGATGTGGTCGCATGTAAGTTTAGAGCAGCTGTAGGAGGGTTTATTTGCAAGGCCACCCTTTCCAGTCACTGCCCTGAGGGTATGGTCTGTACCTCATTAATGTGGTGGTGCACAGTCCATCTGGCAGTTTGGGCTGGGCTGGGTTTCCCAGCAGACAGGAGCAGTGAGTTGTGTCGTCCCCTCTCTCCTGGGCCAGTGCCAGCAGGGCTGCATGAGTGCAAGGAGAGGAAGGGGTTTGAGTTTTCTCTTTAGGAATATATATTCTGGGTTTTGGTCTTGATAGCAGAGCTGCTGCAGCCTTTACATCAAAGAAGTTCTGTGAAAAAGAGGTTTAAATCAACAGCTTGATGTGGCCATTAGGTGTTAGGCTGGAGTTTTTTAAGAAGTGATGGCTCTGGAGTGCACTGAGCTGTCCCTGCCCTTGGCAGGGGGTTGTAACTAGATAAAGTCCCTTCTAAACCCAATCAGTCTGTGATACTGTAAGCACTGAAAACATAGAGGACTGGAGATGTTCAATACATTACAGCTTTGAAAATTCTGCATATATCACATGTAGCAACGTCACCCCTTCTGGGACGTGTGGTGTGTTACCCTCAGTGCTCTTTTCTTTTACCTGCTACATCATCTGAGACTGTAAAAGAGTTTCCACTCTGCTCAGCAGACTTTAACTCTGCAGAAGGCTCTGCACTGCCCAGGCCTCCTGTTTTCAGCGGGTGTTTGGATTTGCCCTGGAGCTGGCAGAGTGGCTCTGTGACCATGTGTGTTGTCCCGCAGCTCCAGCGCGGTGCTGCAGCACCTGACGGCGCTGCTGGAGTGCAGCGTGGCGGCTGTGGTGACGCTGCTGGTCAGTGACCCTGTGGGCTCCCTGCACATCCGCTCCTGCAGGGTGAAGAAGCTCTCGGACTGGTACACGATGCTCTACAACCCCAGCCCCGACTACATCACCACAGTGCACTGCACCCACGAGGCTGTGTACCCCCTGTGAGTGTGAAGTGTTCGTGCTCCTGTCTGCCCCTGCCCTTTGGACAGCTGGGTTTTTGTCCCTGCCTCTCCTCAAAGCTGCCTAAAGTGTTCAGGTAGAGCTGGGGTCAATGACAATCCCCTGAATCTTTTGTGCATTGAGCTGTTTTACATGGATTTGGCAATGCTTAATGACTTTCTGAGTAATCAGAGAAAGTGGCATAGCTCAGGGTATCACACAATCAGTTAGGTTGGAAAAGACCTCTGGGGTCATCGAGACCATCTTATGGCCCAACACCACCACTGAGTCTTTCCTTAAACACCTCCAGGGACAGTGACTCTGTCACCTCCCTGGACAGCCCATTCCAGTGTCTGATCACCCTTTTTGTGCAGGAATTCCTCCTAATGTCCAACCTGAACCTCCCTATATGCAGCTTGAGACTGTCCTCTCATCCTGTCACTATGTAGCTTAAAACTTCTTTTTTGATTTTTGTTTTCTTTTCCTTGGAAAGGAAACATCTTGACTATTTCCCCCAGGAAAAGTAAGCCTATCATTCTGTGTTTACACCCTTTGCCTGTAATGTCCTTAGACTTCACTGACTAACCCCAAGTTCCTTGGTTGTGACCCGAATCTCCATGAGAAAACTGCACATTTTAAGGAATTTTTCTTTTTTTCCCCCAGGTACACCATTGTGTTTATCTATTACGCCTTCTGTCTCGTGTTGATGATGCTGCTTCGGCCTCTCCTGGTTAAGAAAATTGCCTGTGGTTTGGGAAGGTCTGACAGATTTAAAAGCATTTATGCAGCACTCTACTTCTTCCCCATCCTCACTGTGCTGCAGGCCGTGGGAGGAGGCCTTCTCTGTGAGTTCTCTCCTAAAAACACTCCTGAACACACCTATAAATGCACACTAAGAAAGGACTTAGGGGGGAGAGGGAAGGGACACATTTTGCTTTGGGAATAAGGATGTTGTTTAGGGTTATTTTGAGGAGTAACACCTGAAAAGGTTGCTTGTTGGGAGCTCTGTCCTCACCAGGCTCCTGACTAACACTGCTGCTAGAGACTCTTGCTTTCCCAAAACAGGAATAGAGGGGGTGTGAGAGGAAAATACTTGAGAGGGAGCTAGTTCCACTTTTTGCTAAGGCAGAGTTTGTCTGATTTTGGAGATGGATTTCAGTGTAAATTTGGGGAGATGGGCTATTTTTGATTTAGCTTCCAGCATGCTTGTCACATTTGGAGAGGTGCCACAAAATCCCCACTCAGCCTGACTACTTTTCTCATTATGTGCCTTTTTCAATTCAGGGTGTAAATGTTGAGTAACTCCACCAAGAAATAGAAAACCTCAGAGGGAGCAGTTGAAGGGTTGTGCTTTTCTGACCCTCACTGTTGTGCATGTGTGGTGCCATGCTAAAAGGCAGCTGGAGCAGCTCAGATTGCTTCACACCTCTGGAAAAACTCTTTCTGCTGCAGGATAAACCATGCCATTTTTTGCCTGCTAATGTGTTGCGTGTTTGCCTTTAGATTATGCCTTCCCATACATCATCCTGGTGCTGTCTTTGGTTACACTGGCTGTGTACATGTCTGCTTCTGAAGTGGAGGTGGGTGAGCACGTTTCCTGTGTTAAAACTCAGAGAAAAAAAGACTTGAGTGAGCAGAGGCCACTTTGTTTCTTGCTTTTTTTCCACGGTGTATTTTACATTTAAGCCTCTTTATCTCTTCTCCTCTTGCCTGGAGGAATCTCATGTGAGAATTCCCTCTGATGGTGCACTGAGAAACTGTGTGTGTGTGCTGGAAGGGGTCAAACCCAAGAGGCTTCACATGGTCTCTGTGCTCTACCTATAACACCTCTTACATGTCAGGTACTTGGTGACAGGCTGAATGCTAACATGATATTGTGTTTATTTTGCCAGTTCTTCAAGGATCTGCTTGTAAGGAAGAAAAGGCTCGTTGTGCTCTTCAGCCACTGGTTACTTCATGCCTATGGAATCATCTCCATTTCCAAACTGGATAAGCTTGAGCAGGACCTGCCTTTGCTTGCCTTGGTACCTGCCCCTGCCCTCTTCTACTTGATGACAGCGAAGTACACGGAGCCCTCACGCATCCTCTCCGAAGGTGGGAATGGACATTGAAAGGAGCCTGTGCCAACAACTCTGTCCCAGTGATCTGGATGAAGCAATTTTAGTGCTTGTCATGCTTTGGAAACTTCAGTTTTCAAAGAAGTTGTTTATGTGCCAGACTTCTGGTGAAACACCTCTGGGTGAGACTGTGTAATATTAAAAAGCTGCACTTTGTATTCCTAAGTATCTGGTATAGATCAAAAGCAATGTCTTTTTATCTATTTATCACTGTGAATCTGTATTAAAAGCTTGTGACACATCCTGGTACAATGGTTTGCTTGTGTATTGTTCATTTCCTAACATGATATTTGAATAAAACAATAGAGCCTGGTTTTCAATAGACTTTAATTAAAAAAAAATAGAGCTTGGATATAGCAGAGAACTTGATTTTCTCATCACATACTCTAGCTTCTATCTCCCACCAGTGGAAACAGACTGTCTTTTCCCTTCCATCAAAAGATAAAATATGTACATGATTCCTCATGATGTTTGAGTCTGACTGCTGGGTAAAAGAAGAAGTGCACTGTAAAATTCTCTTTAAGGAAGAGTTTATGTTCTATGTGCTTCCTGTATGGAGACCTTCCTGGAGAGCATTAAAATGGTAAGATTAAAGATTTTCTTTTCTTGGTAGTTGGGTTAGTATTGGTCACCATAACTTGGTGCTGTAGAGGGTCTAGGAGAAAATGCAGAGCAGTGCTGAAGGGCCAAAAACAGAACCAAGAGTAGGAAGATCCTCTCAAATTCCGCTGTATAGATCATTGACTGTAACAGTGCATATTTAAATATATATATGAGTATAATGCTTTTTTCACTATCACCTACCAACACTGCTAAGGACAGTCTGCCAGCAGACTGCTTTGAAAGGTGTCATCTCAGCCAGGCTGCCTTGAGCTGTCACTCTCCTCCACAGAAGGTTTGATTTTGCTCCATCTGATATGCCCTTCCTCATAGCTTTGTGTGAGTTTTTGTTTTTAAAGGGAAATGCCAGTTGACAGGTTCACTGCACCTAAAAATTGTGTGCAAACAAACTCAGTCTTCCATGCAGAAGCAAGGCTTTATTTGGGGATTAAGGAAGTAATTGATCTTCTTAAACAAATCAAATGCTGTCTGTACTGCTATGTACAATGTCTGATTTGCAGACACAATGATCTAGATGAGAGTTGTAAAAGTATGGGATTAAAATTCATGTTAAAATACCACATCTAAGGACTTTACTCTTTCATGTATATTTCTCTGTGTGGACTATGTGTATTGGGTTTAAATGTTGTGCTATATCTTGCATTTAAAAAGGAAAGTAACAGCAAGTCCCGGGTAAAGAGTACATCTTTTGCTAGGTCTGGAGAATCATGTGTTGATTTTGAAAGCAGAATGAGGGATTCTGTGAAAAGCAAAGCTTATAGGAAGGTAGTGCACCCTGTGGACCTTGCCTGGCATCCCAACCACTGACCTTCCTGCTGGACTCCAGTGCTTTAGCCGTCAGCAAAACCTGCAATGTGAAATACAAATTAATAAAGTCTTTTTATCATCTTCTTTCGGTAGCATTAAAAGAATTATATATATATATATATATATATTTGAATCAGCCACAGCACTACAAATTGCTCACATTAAAATTCTAACATAAACATTCATTAACCATGTAGTCCTGCAGCAATAACCACCCAGCCACAAGCTGCAGGAGTTGGGCTCTGTTAGTTTTATTTACCCTTTGTGGAAAAGCAAACACACAGTTGTAGGACGATCAGTGATGCTCAGACTGTTTTACAGGCCTCTCACTGCTATTATCACAGCTCTTCAGGAAGTGGAAGTTAAGGACGATCGCATCCAGGCTGTGCCTTAAAGTATTCCTGGTTCTTCCAGTAAATGGTCTCAACCTGCAGCAGGAGGATTGGACATGCTGCTTTTATTCTATAGATTCAGAGAATTCATAGAATAGTTTGGCTTGAAAGAGACTAAAAGACCATTTAGTTCCACCTTCCACTGTCCCAGGCTGCTCCAAGCCCCATCCAGCCTGGCCTGGAACCCTGCCAGGGATGGGGCAGCCACAGGAGGCCTTCTGAAGGCCTCACCACCCTCACAGGGTAGAATTTCTTCCTGACATCTAACCTAAACCTCCTCTCTTTCACTTTGAAGCCATTTCCCCTTGTTCCCTCACTGCAGGGCCTGATGAAAGCAGTTAAGAATTAACAAACTGTATGATTTTGAAGGAAAAGAAAATGTGGAAAAATAAAGAAGTTCAGTACATCTTACAGTGAGCACCCATGCAGGATTTTTTGACGACAAGAGTATCTAGTCCTTCCATCTTGTATTGTAGCCTGCTTTGAGTACCACTGATCTCTTCCTCCCATTGCTGAATTTTTGCTGTTAGAGCTGGCACTGTGTTCTGTATTTCCCACTAATTTTCTAGAAATTGTAGTGACACTGAGTACAATTTATTTTTTCTTTAAATGAAAAAAAAAAGCCCTCAAAATATTAAGAAACTTGTTTTGTTTATCTTGTTTTCCCACAGCTTCACTGGTCACCAGACCTGTAGCTCTGCAGGAACTTTTTCAAGTACCCAATCCTTGCATTAAAAAACCCAAAATTTGCCTTTCTGACAGGATAATGGGCGAAAAAACTTTCTTGATCGTTTATTTGAATTTATATTAAAAATTAAAGCCACACCCAGCTGGAAAAATATTACAAGGTTGATGAACAGAACATTATGAGTTATAGGTTTACGAAAAATTTGAGTATCAGACCATCAAAAGGAATAATATCAGGAAAAATTGTTTTTATAGCCAAGACTTTCATATAATGCTGGAAAACACAGATTTAATAATTTGCCTCATGAGTTCAAAGATGGGAGCACCTTTTTTGCAAAAGGCAATTTTATTTTTTACATGGTAAGTGAAATAGATTTATGCAAACCAATACAACAGAAAATTTATCTTTTGAATAAAGATCTCTGACCATGTCTTCAGAAGGTTTACAAGGGACTTAAGAGTTACGATGGGTAGATTGCTGGGCCAAAAAAATAAAATATAAGGACTGAAGGATATTCTTAAAAATGTCATCTTAAAAAGAAAAAAGTTACCTTTTTTTTTGTTGTTTTGAAGTAGTTATTAACATGTTACCACGAAGCACTGTCAGGTCATTCAGGCTTTTACCTATTGCTGACTTGAGTTCCCTGCAAAAATATCTTCTTTTATTATTGATCTGTGAAAAAAAGTAATTACAACTGAATATTACCACAGTTTTCTAAATATTTTCCAAAGAGTTTCACTGTTTCTAGAGAGATCAGGACAAATAAAATGAGTTTTAGGTTATGGAAATACAAAGGTTAATGTATTCCTCTGATGTTAAAAAGACAGTTTTTCTTTCAACAACATAATCCATTTCACTCTGTTGAACAAGTTTTAAGAGTTTCCAAAATCAACGCAAGCTGCTCCTGTCTATGGCACCAAATAAAATGGGTGAGAACAACCAGAGCAGCACAGGTCATGCTCAAGCAGGGAAACTATTCCTCCTTTGCTCCCACAAAACTGTGTGGGTTCATTAATGTTGGATCAGCTCTATCAGTACCCAGCTAAATTTTCTTCTTGAGGGATGCCTTTGTTTCCAGACAGATGTGATCAGAGATAGCTGACAGCCGAGGGCCTGAGAGATGCACAGAGTATTTTCGAAAGCACATATTCCACATTTCATGGGCCTATTCCACACCTCACCTGCACCTCAGCCCCCTTGACGTGCCAGGGAAGCCTTTTCCTTCAATCCCTGACTGAATGCATCAGATATTGATTATGAATACACGATATTGATTATGCCTCAGGCAGGTGCCTCGCCCTTGGATGTGCCTCTTTGTTTCCTTCCAAATTGCATCCTTCTTTTCTGTAAAACAGAGAAAGAGCTTTTAGACAGTGCAGTGATTGAACATTAGAGTTGAGCTTTTATAAATAAAAGCAGAGTCTACCAGTAACTGATTGGCTTAACCCATCTCCCCTTTTGTTTTAAATTATGTATACTTCTTTTTTGTTTCTCTCTCGGTTTCTTCCAAGGTCAGCCTGCTTAGGTTTAATTTTAGTTCTTTTTACAGAAGGAAAAAAGAATACTGAAAGTAATCTCAAAAGGTCATCTTAGTCCATCTCTGCTGTACAACAGAATCAATTAGACCTAAGTACCCCTGACAGATGTTTGATTTGTCCTCACAAACCCTGGTGGTAGAAATTCTCTGTCTCTGCAACACTCAGACAACTGATTCCAGTTTGATTCCAGGGGCTTACTCTGTGTGCTGTCAGTGCTTTCTGAGGGCCTTTTTCTTATGTTAAATCTGTTCTCTTGCCAGTTATTTGTCTGAAAAAAATGGACAAGGAGAAAATTTACTGGCTTGCTAGGAATGTTTATTTATCTGATAGTTCCTACCATGTCTTCTCTTAGATTTACCTATTTTAAATAGAAAAGTTGCACAGTTCTTCAACATTTTTTCATCATTTTTATTGAACTCCTCTTGGATCTCAAAATTATCTGCATTCTCCTTTAAACTCCTGTCCTATACCAAAGCTACAGGTGAGAACACACACCTTAAACTTTGCCAGGCCACCTTTTCACACACATTGGTCTGACTGTTGCCTTTTTCATTGCTACAAATCTTTGTTGGCTTATGTTCAACTTTTCAGCTTTAATTCTGTTTATCACCACCTAAATATCTCCCTCATGATGGATTTGCACAAACAACTCTTTCTACCTAAATGCAAACCCATGGATTAAAAAAAATATTATTATTATTATTATTATTATTATTATTATTATTATTATTATCCTTTTTTTTCCCCTTCGAATTGATTTTCTGGCTTGCTGAAATAATTCTGAATTCTAGTTCTGCCCTGCAGAGGGTGCTCCCACTCTTATCATGTTTGTCATCTGCAGATATGATAAGCATTTGCTCTATCCTATTGCCTGAATTCTTAAGGAAAAAATAGAATAATTCCAGTATGAGGCCAAACCTCCTGCAAACTAACAGGAATCATTATTCCATTCACTCAATAAAGCATGGGTAACAAATATCTAGGGTGATTTTTTCAACTGTTTTTGCTCAGCCTGAAAAAGAGGCGACTGAAGGGACATAAAGGTGTGTAAAAATCACACATCTCTGCTGTTGAGGAGTTGAGGTGATGATTTACTGTTTCTCCTAATACAAGAACAGCAGGATGCCAACAAACTTTTGAAACAGTAGGTTTAAAACAAGAGAATTCTTGTCCATATTAAATGAATTATATAAGTTATTAGAGAGGATAAATGTATATCTGAGCTAAAAGAATCAATCAGTGATAGGAGAATATTGCACTGAAGATCCAGCATAGCATAAAATTCCATCAAAAGCTATTAAAATGCAGATATCATCCTCATCCAGAGAAGTTCCTGACACTCCATTTGTCATGGAGATTATACAGAAGAAGGGTCATTCTATATTTGACTGTTCTTGTATTACTTCTCCAAGGAGGATTATTGATCACTGCAGAAGACAGGATCCTGGTAGGACCAGCACTGAGTCTTACCCAGTATGACTATTTTTGGAACTGAAGCTGATTTGAACTTCACTTACCTATTCCTGATGAGCACTTAAAGATAATCACAAGTGGCTCTGGCCAAAAAAATGTCTAATTTGATGTATGTACATTTCTCAGCACAGTGGAATCTCATCTTGGTCAGGGCCAAAGAAGCACAAGTCACAAGTTAAATGACTTTTCAGTGGAAAAATACCTCCCTTCTGTTTTGCTGCAGTAGGTAAAAGCACAGAAAGGGAGGGCAGGAACAGTCTGTGTAGGCTGGGAGACTTGGAGAACAGAGAGACAAGATGATACCCAGGAAATAAAGCCACACAAAGGAATGAAATTGGGCCCAGGATGTGAAGCAACACAGGACTCTGAACTCACTTCTGTACAGGACTTCAATGTCAAATGCTGCACTACCTGGTTTTGTTCCCTCTGAGACTCTGAAGTCAGGTAAACCTGTCATACACACTCCTGTGATCAAAGACTAGAAACATCAGATAAACTCAAAGTATAGATGTTTGGATATTCTCACAAGCTTTAATTTTTTTTTTTTTAAATAAAGGTCTGTAGCAGAAAAATCAGTTAAAAAGCAACAAAAAAGGAAAATATGGACAACAGAGGAAATGGCTCCCTTGGCAGAAACAGGTATATGAGGAAGGCAGAGAAAGGTGAGCTGAGTCTCATTTCTGTGGACTGCTTTGATATCGTGCATCATTGTAATGCTCCAAATAGAGAAGAATGATCTTGATCAGATATGATCTTACAAAGGAATTAATTCCCCTCACACATATCACCTCCACAACGCAGCATTCAGACTAAAGCATTTTGCAGATGAAAACAGTGGAGAGCAAATGTAAGAAACACCGAGAGACCCAAAAGGAAAATGGAGAAGAAAAGGAAGCAACTTCAGTTTTTATCAAAATAGGATGAATTAAAGCAAAGCAGGTAAAGTTAAAAAAGGAGAAAGTATTACCAGTGTGTCATTGAGTGAAAATCAACAGTCACATTTGCTTTTTATACCTGGCTCTGTTCAGGACACAAAGGAAAGGGCAATCCTCCTGTAACAGTCTCATCAGCACTGTATTAGATGAGGGGGAAATTCTTCCTGAATGGATCTTATTAAGGAAAAGACAGAGTAGGAGAGTATCAAGGTGTATTTATAATCTCTTTTGTATGTTCTGCATAGCTCAGCACATAGCCACAAAGAGCATGAGAATGAATCCAGCACAATGGTTTACTCAGCAGTGACAGCCTCAGCCCTGATTTTTAGGGATGCTTGAGGAGTTACATGACCACGGCTGTCCTTTGTGATGTGGGAGCACAACCTCTCCACCAGCAGAATGAGTACAGTCCTCAAGGCCGGCTGTAAATCCACCTTTCTAAGGTCAGACATGCAAAGAGGATATTTCCTGCACTCCTGGCATCTGATTTATCCTGTCTCAGCTCAGACTGTTGACCAAGAGCCAGACAGTTTCCCTGGGGACGGAGCATCTGCTATAGACCAAAGGAGCTCTTGGAATCTTTGAAAGCTGCAGAGTTCATATTCAGCATTTCAGTGCCCTACTTTCTTTGGGAAAGCAGCTCATCACTGTTCTAAGGAACAGTGGCAGTGAGTAGCCTTGGGGGATGTCTTGACCACCATCACTCACTCCAATAGATTTACTACAATAATTCAAAGAAAACTTCGACCGGTTGCCTAAAATGGGGAAGTCTTGACAATGAAGGATGGGATGGTGGGCATGCAGCATCAGAGGAGGCAGGCAAGAGTCATGGGTCTGAGCTGATGGAGGCAAGAGCAGGAAGATGAAAGAGACACAGGAAATAGGAATATGGGTGATTGAGGTCACAACTGTGAATGCTGTAGAAGAGCAGGTGGGGTGGCCATGGGATGGGGACAATGTGGCTCCTGCCTCGTGCTGCCATGGCAGAGTTTTTAATGGCCCAGCCTCTTGTTTGACATGTACACTTCTAGAGGAGAGGTGATGGACACAGCTAGGAAAGCCCCCTTGGACAGATATGTGTAGAGCCCCCACCAGATTTAGATTTTCCCCCCACACAGTGAAAATCAGTAATAACATAAAAAAAGCACAGAGCAAGTCAGCAAGGATGAAAACTGCACACTCAGCTTTCCAGACCAGGAACTCGACCTCATCCTTGCTGACAAATCTCCCCACAATCCTCCCACACCCATCTGTCTGCCCCATCCTCTTACTGCACTTTTAGTCCCTCCCAAATCAACATCCTAACCTCATCACCCTCTCTTCCCTTTCATTCCAGCATACAAAATCTCTCCTTCAAGCTCATCAGACCTCTCAGTGCTTCTCAAGTCTTTCAACATCAGCCCATGGCCTCAGTAGTAAAAACTCTGAGCTAGAATAAAAATATCTCTTATCTTTCCAGGTTAATTGAAATCCTTATTTTCCTGGGCAATTTTTGATTTTAAAAGCAGTAACTCAGAATCAAGCTGAATCCTAATAAACAAAACCAATGTAGACATATTTAGGAGAGTATTAATGGAAAAAATTTAAAAATTATAAAGAAAACATGCATTGTAATTCTCAGGTCTCTCATGTGAACATAAGCTATATCTACATGCTTTTGAGCTCTATTCCATTCTATCTTTAATCATTAATATGAATATTTTTGATGACTTTCATATTTTTGATGACAATAAAACTTGCAAAGAAGGCAAGGATATACAGAGATAGGATTTCTACAACAAGGTCTTAAATTACAAGTCAGGGAAGGCTTGTGGGGAGGGGCAATGTTTTCCATAGAAAAAGTACACAGGGAGAAATCAGATGCTTTCAGGTAGGTAAGTCCAACCTGCTGGTCTACAGGATAAAGGTTTGAGCATAGATTTATTCTTTTTTCTTGGGTGAACATTGTGTGTTTTTGTGTTTTACAGGATGCCCTCAGAACACAGGATACTTGCTTCCTTTTTTTAATCTCCTGTACAAAACAGGAGTTTGTGAAAGAAGCACGAGCCTACCTAAAGAAGTGTTTGAGGAAAGAAATCTGATACAGAGGAGGAGAGGATAGACCAAAGGGAAAAAAGAGGAAATAGAAACCCCAGCACCCTAAGAGTTTTATAGCAAAAAAAAATACAGAACCAGGAATCTGTCTTGACCAGGCTTTGGCAGCATGTGGCAAAAAACGTGTAGGAAAAAAATACATTGATGGGATATTTAAAATGCTGCACAAAAAAACTCTAGCCAAACAAAACAAACCCCCAAAAAGAGGAAGAAACAAAAACAAAAGAGAAAGACAATGCTTCTCTTCAGTTTCACTCAAGGAGAAATTCCTGGCCTGCAGCTCTCTGGTCATCACCTGATCGATCAATAACACCTTGGACCCTCAAAACAACCAAGTCAACTTCCCCAGCAAAAATTTTTCTATTGAAGTTAATACTCAGAAGAGTAAAGATAAGACATTTATAACTGCCTACAAGATCAAGGGCCACGGCCGGCTGCTGGCTGCAGCTCATTTTTTACAGTAATTACCTTATTAATTAATGGCAACATTCATTTCATGAAGACATTAATGAAATAGTTCTGCCACCAAGAAAAATAGTAGAGTTCTGAGAAATGGTTTTGCACAAGTTTCCAGGAACTCATATTTCCTTCTTTGTAGGGATTCTTAGCTCAGATTGTACAGGGCAGTGGGTTCAAAAGTGGGGTTTGATTCATCAGGAAGAGTCTCAGATCTTCCCCCCTTCACTTTGGTCCTACAACCCATCAAAAGGTGTTGGAGTCCAGGAAAAACCTGGGAATTTTTCCTGCTCCTCTGGGTGAGCTGAGAGCACCAAAGAAATGAGGAGATGGTTGTTTAGTGTACCACAGAGTGAGTAGTTGTCGTTTTAGGTTTTGCTATATTTATTATACAGAGCCAACATGGAGATTCTAGGGTGTCGGCTCCTTCTTCATCTTCTTCTTTCTTCTCCTTCTCTTCCTTTCTTTTCTGACACGAGTTCCTGTGACTTGTTAATTGGTAGATAGAATTTAGTGTAGAGGAGACATGTCAATAAGGTTGATATTCACTGCTTTTGGGAACAAAATAAGATATGTAAAGTTTTCTAACTGGTTGATAATAGATATAAAAGCTACCTGCTTCGGGTAGCCATTGCCTTTCTGCCCTCGTGTTCCTGGAGGTCACAGCATAGTCTGTGCCTCCAAAACTTTGATAAGAAAGAAAAATAAGCTTTGAAACAGCAGAAAGAAGCCTCATTTCATCTTTTCAGGACATGGGACATTGAAATAAGGAACACAGCAGGGCCAGGAGTCAGTGGGGTCCAAAGAATCCCCCAACAAAAGGCAGATCAGGAGACAAGCAACTAATACATAATAATAATAAAAATTTTATTGTAGTGCTTAATTGAGGATCTGCACATTGAGCTCCATGGGAGGAACATGGACAAGTCCACAGAATATTTGGATTATTTTGCTTATTCACACCTTTTGCAATACCTTGCAATTCAAGTGACATTCAGAAGGAGAAACCTCTGTGCCACAGATTCTCTTTTCTAAGAATGCCAAAGTGTCTGTCTTTTTAAATTCCATTATTTTTTTTCTCAGTTATTTGGTTTGGGTTTTTTTTTTTCAGTTTTGCTATGAGAATTAAATATAGCCTATAAAAATAAAACAGAATATGTCGAAACAAATGAAATCTCCAAAACAGCAGATAATGAATCCCTTTACTGCCACTGGTGGGTTTTTTTTTAAAGTTTCCATAATATCTGCATGAGAATTTACTACTTTCTAGCCCCTCTGAGATTTCACAGTTAGAATTTCAACAGCCTGCAAAGAACACTGAAGGAGTAGTGGTTGAGGCTGTATTTTGTGTGTTTGATTGCATTTAATCACAGAAAGAGTTAAAAAAATAACCAATGCAGCTTGGTAATGAAAAGAAACTTTAAAATGTTAACCTGTGAAATCTGCTGTTTGAGGGACCCTCATTGCAGGATTAACTCAGGTTAAAATTCTGGAAGAGTACAAACTCTTTCATAACGTCTGAACAGTCTTGTTTTCTAAATTTCTCCCTATTTATACATCATCGTTTGCATCCACTAAGTATCTGTTGATTTTAATGTCTCCATTTCAGCTGGTCCTCCAAGCAGCTCCAACAGAGGCATGGGAGGGACTGCTATCCAAGTCATCCTCTCACTGACTCCTTTTAACGTTCCTTACAAAAATGTCCTGATAAATCGACCAGCACAGAGGAGCAAACTGTTCCATGAATCTGGTAAAAACAGTCTATACAGACCTTGTGTTTTTGAAAGTGACTTTATAACCAAGTTAATAAAGTCAGATGTCAAAAAAATCTCGTTTTCTTCTTAAAAGGTAGGGACTGCATTTCTCTATAAATGCCCCTTACTTTGACCAATTACAAAACTGAATTTTGATCTTTGCACTAATGAACCCAAACAGTTTTGTACAGAAGGTACCATTGAATTCAGACTTATCAAATGATACAGGTCTAGAAATTTTATATTTAGATTTTCAAATTCAATGTTTTTCTTGGAAGATTTTGCCTCCTGAGCATCAAGGATTTTTTTTTTCTTTTCTCTCTTCTATATTAAAAATAACGCAATTAACTGAGCAATGTACTGTGCAATGTTTAACACTTTAAATTAAAACATCTGAAGGCTTCCAAAATTAAATGAGCACAAAACTTATACTGGAAGAAAATAATTTTCTGCAAAAACCACAGCTATGTACCAAATGACAAAATTCTGTAAGATAAAGAAGCTATGACTAATTAATATATCATACAAATTAGGATCTGATCAAATTTCATGAGACTTTATTCCAGTGTAGGAACCTGATTATAACAGATTTAGTAGAAACTCTAAAAAATTTTTATCTGGTAATTTGTCTTTATGTTATCATTTAGAAAGTATATAAAATATACACTATAGAAAGTAGGACAGGAACATAAAAACCAGAAAAACTTTAACTCACAGCTTGCTGGGAAATGCAGGTATCTTTATTTGAAGCAGTTTGCCTGGAGGGAGTGAACTTTGAGCATGTGTTTGTTTGTCTCAAAGTCTGTAAGAAGCATCAATGCAGACGCGACATTCTGAGATGTTCTGATAGGGGAGAAAAGTCATATTCTATGTCTGTGTGTACATAAATTTATATACACCACTCACACAGAAGCCAAAACTTTCAAGATGATCTCATTCCAGGTTTCCCTGCCCATGGCAGGGGGTTGGAACAAGATGGTCTTGAACCCAAACATTCCATTCTTCCAACCCAAAACATTTTTGTGTTCCACAATTCCGTTTGTTGAAATGAGTTCTTGCCTGTCCATATATGAACAATATTAATTTACATTCAATAAACCATGACATGACCAGTAGCTGTGATAAGACTTTGTGTTCCAATGAGAGAGATTCCAGTTATTTGTGTTATAACTTCTAGAAAGTTATGCTTTTTCTGACGCACTTGTTTTCCACCAGTTTCATTAAAATTGGAAGGGCTGCTTGCAAAGCACTGGAAGAACAAAGAAAGAAGGAACAGACTTCCCTAAAGAAGGGGCATTGTGATTTATTTTTGAACAGCTCTAGCAGCATGGCAGAAGGTGACAGTGACATGAAATCTGGCAGGGAGAAAACAAATATCTTCCAAGCCTCTGTTGGAGCAACTCTTGAAGAAGAAGATGGATCTCTAGCACAGTTACTGATTCAGAATTCTTCTCCTGCCCTTTTTTATTTAGCTGAAAACTGATTTTTGATGAGGGAGCAGCCTCAAGTTGTGCCAGCCAAGACTTAGATTGGATATTAGGAAAGATGTTGTCACTGAAAGGGTGACCAGGCACAGGCACAGCTGCCTAGGGAAGTGACGCAGTCACTGTCCCTGGAGGGATATAAAATATGTGTAGATGTGGCATTTAGAGCTATGTTTTAATTATGGGCTTAGCAGTGCTGAGTTAATGGTTGGATTCAATGATCTTAGAGGGCTTTTCCATCCTTAATGATTCTGTTCTATGAATTTTGTCTGCAGCAGTCCCTTAACATTAATTGTTAAAACTCCAGTTTTCCCTCAGTGAGCTCACCAGGGCTGTAGAAGGCAGGCAGCAGCAGGCAGGCTCTGCTGTTCCAGAAAAAAGATCTTAAAAACCTCTTGCTGCTGCAGCAGAGAGTTGCTTAGGAACATCGGCAGTGAGCTGCAGGGGTGAGGGCCAAGCACTGCTCACCATGTTTTGAAAATATTTCTGTTCTCAATAATCTCGCCAGTGCAATTTTCCACGCATGCCATGGTGGAGAATTCTCTCTTTTGAAACAGTTTCTTTGCCTCTCACGCAGGAATTCAATTCCATAAGCACAGCAAGCTGCAGCTGATGTGTCTGAGCAGCACTCCATTCATGTGCAGCAGCAACAAGGGCTAAAAAATAAATGCAAAATATGCAGAAGCCTCTTAGCTATAAAAAGCTATTTAGATATATTAGATAATGCATTAAGGGATTGATTTATAATCTTTAATTCTCTGCTATTGATGCTGTCAGCTGGTAAAGGATAGCTGTGATTCTAAGACACCAACATTTCAGATATCACATACTTATTCCAGTAGTTTAGTCTTACCACATTTTCCCTGAGTCATCTGCATTTATCAACAAGAAGAAGCCTGCTGTGTTCTCACAGAACAACTGCTCTTTTTCATGCTGTTTATCTAAGAAATTCACTAGACATCAATTGAACTGCTAAAAATTACTCCTTTCCTACCCAAAAAATCTTCTGCACAAAGAGCTCTGGAAGCCAAGGATAAGGAGTAGGATCACCTGGCTTGAAATTCTGTACTTTTTCTCCCAGAAGAGCCACTCCTCTTCTATGTAAAAGGGAAGAGCATGGAGGCACTGGAGATGAAGCTCCTCTGTTCAGGGGTGTTGTACTACAGAATCTCATCAGCTTCAGAGATAAGAGACACACCAGGGTACATCCATGCCTACAAAAAAACCTACTCAGGGAGAGCAGGATGGGAGCAAAAAGTACAAGCAACCTCCTGGCTGCAGAGCAGCCACATGCTGTGGGCAGAGAGAGGTGAGGCAAGGAACTGGCTAAAAAAAAAGTAAACAACAAACATCAAACACAGCTGTGGGGGAGATAAAAAGAGAAAAAAAGGCCTGGTTGCTGTTTTTTGATGAATTTGAAGCTGATCTAAGTCTGTAGTATTAAAAAAAAAAGCCAGTCCCACTCTCCCTGGCCACCCTGCCACATTCCAATCCCTCCTCCTGCGCCACCACTAACAGTCATGCAGCCTCATGGTTAGCTGGATAAAGAAGTCTGACTCCCTTGCTTCTCCCAAGAAAAAAAAACCAACCTCTGATCTCTATCAACTCCCTGAACAATTTGTTTTGTGACTGCAGTGCAAAGAGAAGGGTGGTATCAGAACAGGCCTTGGTCAATCCTACAAGTCGAGCCCTACCTGAGGGCAGAAAAGAGAAATGGAGCTCAAACTTTATTTCATAAGGATATCTACATTTGAGCTGAGGCTTCACCCTCCTGGCATAACCAATGGAGAGAAAGAGGAACTTCCAGCTCATCATGAGCTCCAGCTCCAGCCTGGAGAAGAGGAGGCT